>JBBYHO010534941.1:0-15894 GCA_038382025.1 Adansonia gregorii | reverse complement strand
TAAACACAAGCTAATTAAGCTTAAGTTTTAGTTATATCAAAACTAAGATTAATTCAAAGCTAATATAGCTAACAGAAGCCTACTAGGTGCAAATTCCTATGCTTGCCCGAGATGTTAGCCTTGTTGAATTGAACCCTTTCCAACATAAACCCGCAATGGTAAAGGTTAAGGTACCTCATTAGTTCTTTTTGAACTCGAGGAATAATTCGAGAACCTATTTAAATGTTTAACTCAAACTTCATATGGGGGAACACTTTTAACCTTTTAGCCTTGTAGTTTGATTTTCTTGATATTAATATATATATATGTTGTGTTGCTATTATCTATTTTATTTTTATTTGTTCTTCACATCATTTATTATACTATGAAAGATTTTTTGGCTTAACATTCCTATCCTATAAATGCTTGTAAATTTATTCATGCATTTCTTTATACATTTGCAAAGTTCACACCTTTATATGCTCATATTTTCATAATTTTTACAATATACTAAAATAATTCCATTTATTGTATTTTTAAGCATCACGATGTGGATGGTAATATTAGGGCAAGAATGAGCATATTAGAGTCCATTCAAGAGGAATTTGGTCATGAAGTCTAGGGAACAAAAAAATAGGTTGAAAAATTGATAGAAATGATCAAGGATCTAAAAAGGGAGCCTTACCTAGGAACACTCTCATCTTTCATGAATTCAGAAGGTCAAAATTTAGGAGATCAATTGGGAGCCCAAGTAAATGCTCTGGAAGGGCAGTTAGAGGACGGGAAAAGAGATCTAAGAGATAAAAGAGCAATTGTTTGTATTGACAAAAATTGTCAAAGATCTTTTGAGTGATCCCCAAGGATTACTGTTGCCTTCAACTAAACCCTTAGCACTCTAGGACTCAAAGACTAGACTTAGTGAACTATCATATCAAAATCCCAATCCTTGGTTCATGCAGATGATTGAAATAAACCCACCTAATTTTGTACTTGTACGTATTAGTCTGCCTCTCAACCTTATAAATCTTTGCGATTCTAGGCAGCCACCTTCTGATGACCATACCAAGAAATGATCATGAAAGAATTGTAAATTTGATTCAATCCCATTAACCTATAAGCAACTGTACTTTATATTACTTTAACATTAGTTTGTTGTTCCCGAATACAATCTTCCATATTAACCTTTTTATCCTAAATGGTATAACATTAATGAACATTGCGAATACCAAGTGGGAATACGAAGACATTCAATAGAATGTGATTTACCCTAAAAAAGAAAGTTTAAAAGCTACTTGATGCTAGCATAATTTGGTTTAAACCAAGGATGAATATTGCTATTGAACTCCTACCTCGTTATTAGAGGCATTGAACATTTAGGGCAATAAAATGATCATGGAGATAACCTTTTGGCTGTGGGACTTGTAAATATAGGCTTTCTAAGTATAGGGCTTGGTAAATATAGGGCATGCAAATGAAGTGAGCATGAAGGGTTTTGTAAATATAGGATTAAAAAAGAATGACTTGTACTTGCAAAGACTCCCTAAAAGCACCAACATTAGAAAAATAAAGTGTTTACAATAATGGTCTTTTTGTTTCTTGTTCTTTGAATCTTGTAAATGTACACTGACTATGAGCAAATAAATTAGCTTTGTTTGATGAGATGATAGTGTAGAATCATGACTTGAGTCCCATAAATTCTTGCCACTATAATAATCTCCATGGCTTATATTTAGCTCATTGCTTGGCATTAAATTATTTCAGCAGATACTGGTTTATTCATTCATTCATTCATTTGTTCATTTATTCATTCATTTGTTCATTAATTCATACATTAATTTTTCCATTTATTAACATACATACATGGATAAAAAATAAAGACAAATGTTGACAAGATATATGTATTCACGCATATTGATTTAAGTTTTTTTTTCATTTTTTAAGGGTAAAGATTTGAAAGTTTGATGAAGTTACTCAAAACAAACAAGTCTATTTGCACCCAGTAAGTATTCTTTACACTTTTGCCAGGGATCCAAGGAAGTACATGCTTAAAAACGTTAACATTCAAGATATGTAGTCAATGGATGATAGCCTTCCACATTAATATTGGTGCCCCTTCACAAGGGGCAGATGCAAAAATAGTTACATAAAATGAATGGTCTTCGAGTTTAGGAAAAAGGAAAGGTCCATGCAAAAGTAAAAACTATGACTCAAAAAAATTATTCTTATTATTACAAATAGTCCCACATTATACCAACATTTCTACCGGGGATCCAGGGAGTACAAGTTAAAATGTAATTATCTAAAAATACTCAATCTTTATTATACCAACATTTTTGCCAAGGATCCAATAAGTATAAGTTGAAAGACAGTTACCCCAAAATACTCAATCTTTATCATACCAATACTTCTACCAAGGATTTGGGGGGATACAAATTGAAAAGCAATTACTTCACAATACTTAATCTTTGAGAAGCTAGTCTATAATGCACATTCATGCTGACTAAAAAGGTAATATGTAGCATATGTGAGATAAGAGAGTCATCCTATTATTAAATGCTAACAAGTCATAGCCAATTAAAACTAGGACCATAAAAATCTAAGAAAGCAAGGAAATCCATTCAGACACTATCATCGACCTTAGCCTTGCATTGTTCAATAACTTTAACAGAATCACATAATCTTTACCATTCAAACAAAGCCAGGAAAACTTTTCACCTATGGGGGTATAATCTGAGCATTAGGCTACAAAACTTTTTGTGTAAAGATTTCATCAATCAATGCATGCTATTCAATGTGAAGATAATTTAAAATATCAATATGGTTGATAGGAGATCATAGGCTACTGAAAATTCCAACTTAAATTACTTGGGTAATTCTTTGCTATGTAATAAGCTTTAGCATTCATCTTCTCTTTTAAAGAATTTAGTAAAGAGTCATATAATGGTTGTCCTCACAGCACGATTGAGATGACAAGCAATAACCACGCATCTTATGGAATTTTTTATTTTGAAAATTTAAAGTTTGATACATCTCTTGATGTTCTAATAGGTGACCTATAACTTAGTCCCTAAGGAGGCCAATTTAGTAAAATTCTAGGAGTTGATGGATGTCTACCAAGAACAATTGGTCTAAGGGTCACAGGCCTTATGGTAGTATGCTAATTAAGGGTAGTTTCTATCTTGACTTTAGAACTTTGCACATTTTTTTGGAAATTGTAAATTATGAAATGAATTTTGGTTTGTAAATAGTGTGTATTTTGTAATGGACCATGAATTTTGTTGATTTCCAATGTCTAAGATAATGAGAACATTTTGAAAAATTTTTCTTTGGTAAGTGATCACTATTAATTTGAACTCTCTCAAAAAGGTCATTTATCTCAAAATATATGATTATCCTAAGTATTCAACTATAAAGCTTTCACCACTAGAGACCTTCCACATTTAAATGCTCTTTTCTATGGATTTTTTGAAAGTTTTACAAATAGGTTATGCTCCTAAAAGATTCAGATAATGATTGTTTAACATGTGTAAAATAATGATGGTAATTCTGAGATCTCCTTTATTTGGATAACATCTTACCATGATTTCCTTGCCACTCTTCCAAATCCTTGATTTAGGGAAAATAAGAGTAAAAATAAGCTGAAAACACCTTTTACCCTGTCAAACCAATTTTTGATGCATAAGATATGAGATTCAAAGTCTCTTCCATGCTAATCCAATCTTTTTTTCTTAAAAGACTCAACTAGCCGTTAGTGGCTATGAAGCTATAGTATTGAGGGGTATACCTTAAGCCTTTATTGAGTACAACATCTTGTTATGAGGTGTTTAAAATGATTTCAAAAAAATTATCTTTTTTCTAGCAAAATATTTTCCAGTTCAAATGGTTGTGTTTGAAAGGAAAAGTGGCCTTCTTTCTCCATCCTTTCTCGAATATAGAAAATTATTCTTTTTGCAATTCCTTTTGAGCCTTCTAATTTATTTTTTTCCTTTGAATTCTAATTAAGGATCACCCTCTACACTAGGTGCAAATGACGCAAAGCTTCATAATCAAACGGAGCAAATTTCATCTTAAAGTTACAAGCAGAATAAACTTGTTATCATGACAAAGTCAAAAATCAAGCAAAGTTCAAGAAAGTACGAGCTTTAAGCTTAAATATTTAAAGCGAAAAATAAAAAAAGTTATAGTTTCATGTCTAAACATTTAAAGTAGGAAATAAAGAAGGTTCAAAGTTCAATTTCCAATTTCAAATATTCAATGTGAGAAATGAAGAGAGTTTAAATTTTAAATTTTTAAAGTATAAAAAGAAAATTAAGAAAGTTCAAATTTCAAGTTCCTTCAAATGAAGAATGGAGCAAGCAAAAGTAAATGAAGAAATGTATATGGGTTTTGCCTTGTAAGACATGCTGGGTCAAGTTTTGTTAAAGAAAAGTGATCCTTGATCCAATTACCCTAAACACTTGATTTGGGCCTATTTATCATTTCTTCTCTAAACCCTAAACCATGGCTTACATTATGTACCTAACAAAGTCCATTTTGATCAAAAATAGCTATCTGAGCTATCGAGCTATTCCTAGGAAGTTCTTTAAAATTTCATCTTTTTGAATGGTTTTTGGATTCTTTAATAATATGATAGGGCAAGCTTAAAGGACTAGAAATTACCTCTAAATCAACAAGGATAGTCATCAATTTAAACCTTTGATGCTAATATAGAAATTATGCTTAACCTTCAAAAATTTCATGATATCAATAAATGGTTAAGTTGATTGCCCAAATATTAATTCTTTTCAAATTAACCCTTTAAAATATTTATGCCCAAACTTGGAAATTAATGTTTACTAAAAGCCTTTCAAATCAATCCTTTTACTAGCATTAGTTTGACACCTATTAGGCTATTATATTTGAAGATTAAAATGATGTTGTCGCCACATGCCTGGCCTTTAAAAGTTTAGATGATTCAAAGGGCATTGCACGTTCAACTTAAAAATAAATAATGGTTGGCTGTGGTCGAGCCTTTGAGCTATCCCTTGATTAGGATTTGGATTAGGCATGATGATATGGAGGGGATAGTGATTGTCAAACGAGTCAACTCATCAAACTGGAGCTGGATGGCCACTATAAAGTGGCCATAAACTTGGAGTCACCACTGATCATTTTAGGCTAGGCAAGATTGGACACCGATTGAAAACAATATCATGAGTTACAAAACTTAAAACACTAATTTCAAGGTCTATAAAGTCCAAAGATTTGTTGGTTGGGCTCGTGAGTTAATTACATGCAGGGAAGGACTAGCATCCCAATGACACCTGAAATCGATACCTACAACTATATCTCACTTTGGTCTCGGTTAAATCGATTTCATTTGGTCTTTATTTAGAAACAACCCTCTTTAATGCATGAAGTCTTGGAAAATGTGAATCCAAGGTTTTTTCTTAAAAAAAATTAGATCACCTATGCACCTTAGAGATATGAAGAACATTAGGATTTTTTATGAAAATGATGTTTGGATTAGATTTTAAAAATTTGATGTTTCATATTAGGCACTAGAGAGATACCAACATGAGACATTGCCTTATAAATTTCATTAGAAAATGAATTTTAAATAGGAATGCACAATAACAAGACAAAAGGAAATAAGTTAGTGAGGTAAAAACTAAGAAATATAATAATATCATAAACAAGCAATCACAAAAAAAAAAAGAACATAAAAAAAGAGGGGCGATCAAAATGTATCTCATAATTGCTTTCGTTATTAAAGAATAATCCGGATGACAATTTGAGAGACCAGTCTAGATTCGGTTGTAATTTGAAGAACAAAGACAATTTTTATCAAAACAATTTGAGGCGTCTAGAAGAGAGAAAATTTTAAGTTTTTGAGGTAAAGCGAGGTTGGAATATCCCTTCGGAGGAATAAGGTTGGAGTGTCCCCTAAAATGGAGTTATGAAAATAGTTAGGAATAAAGAAAAAATTTTTAGCATATATTTTTTAAAAAATGGGGTTGAAGTATCCCCTTAAAATAGTTGGATTGGAGTATCCCTAAAGTTAGGAAAACATTTAGGAGCAATGAGAAAATTTAAACTTTGATTAAAAAATAAGGTCGGAGTATCCCCTTTGAGTAGTGGAGTTGAAGTATATACATTTAGCAAAAATTTTAATATGAAATCCTATTCTTTTTGTATTTTAACCTTGATCCAAGTCAAAAAGGGTTGGTGTTGTGAGGGAGACTAAATGGGTGCATTTTGAGACATCTGAATGTCTCGATAAAAAGAGATTAAAAAATTAGGTTTAAAACAGGGGGCAGCATTATGTCATCTTCGTTTTTAGATTTTTTTCAGGTATATCCAAAGACTTCAGAGGATAAAAGAGGTACTGTTAGAAAGGTAACTCAACAAGGTTTAATATAAGAATATTCTAAAAATTGTAGAAAATCACTTTCTAGATAGAATTAATTTTCGAAGTTAGGTTCATCTCAACTTGCAGCATTTAAAATTAAAAAGGCATGACAAATTTCAAAAAATCATTCTAAGCTTATTCGAATACCTTTCTTGAAAAGGAATTTTGTGAACTTTTGGGAAAAATATCTGAAAATTTCATAAAAATCATTTAATGGGCAAAAATGGCCCAAACAGAATGTTGCATGTTAGTTTTAGGATTTTTGGATAGTAAGGGTTTGAAAAATCATAACTCTCTCATCAAGGATTATTTGACAATAAATGAGACACCGTTAGAAAGATAATTCAATGCCCTTTAAAGAAAAATATTAGAAAAAATGAAGAAAATATTTTATGGCTTAAAAATAATTTTTTGAGTTTGAACTATAATGTTACCAGAGCAAAAAGAATGGGATTCTTCGATATTCTGGTTTTTTTAAGATAAATTTGGGCCTAAGATATCTGAATATCCATGATAAAAAGTAAGACAGGCTTTATGAGTTCATTCCACATTCTTGGAGTAGTTTAAGATGATGGAACAACCCATTGACCAGGTCACCAAAATGAAACTGAGACTTAAGAGCAAGGTTTAATAATAAAAAGGATTTTTTTTTGAAAAGTAAACATATTTCACCATGAAATCTAGACCTAAAATGTTAATTTACCCCTAAGATTGGGAAACCAATTTAATGAAGGCATGAAATCCATGCTATTCTTCATCTATTAGAGGTAGCATGCATTTAACTTGGGGATTTTTCTAAAAATCAGTTTGTAAGAGACAAGCAGGTATTTTAATAGAGATATCATGGACAAAATATAGCAACTACAAAGATAAACATGGATTAAGCATGTGAACAAGCAAAGATGATATTTTGACACGGAAATGGGTGACATAGATGCAAGAAGATGACAAATAAGGTGCATAGAGATGATATGGGCATGTTTATATAAAAGTGTTGATGTTGAAGTTGTCAAGACATCATTTTTATTTCATGAGCCTCCTTAAAACACAAGAAAAATATTCGAACATACTAGGACACATTAAGGTGACCATTTAAATGTGAAATGGATATGTGAATATGGAAGGAACATGGCAAAAGATGCATGAAAAGAGGCTGTATGATGATGAAAATAAAGCATGGTGAGTTTATATATCTAACAACATCAAGGTCTCAAGAGGGTCATCAATATCCTAGGACTACCACAACCAAGGCAAGAAATATGCATGAAAGGTTCACTAAAATGAAATGGATGATCAAAACAGAAAATATATGGAACGAGGTAAAAAATATACCAACAAAGGCTTGAAGTTTCCTTCTTTTTCAAGGCAGTGACTTTAAGCTTAATTCTTTTCATCTTTTTGCTATTGTTTAGCAAGAAAAGGGTGAAAAGAAGAAGATTTTTGGTAATATGGTTGCCGATGGAGTGTTTTGAGGATGAAAGTGTGTGAAAGGTTGAGTTTTTGAAGGTGCTATGGTAGTAGTTTTAGGGAGCTACAAGAATGAAGGTTGGTTCAGGGTGAAAGGTAATGGAATAGTATTTTTATGAGTTTTTAAAACTAAAGCGGCTAGAGGATTTGTGGGGATATATGAAGAGTTTTTTTGGGATTGCTGGAGAGCATCTTTGTTAACTAAGAGAGATTTTTCTGAGATAGCTGGTTATTTTTTTCAATGCTCAGCCTCTGCTTTTAGAATGCAAAAAGCACTCTTGATTTTTCTCTTCTACACCAAAGGACATCTCCAGCTGCCATGCTGAGTTGACTCTTTTCTTATTGGCTCTGCCATGCTAAGTAAGGAGGCAGAAAAGCTATGACAGCCTACAACTAGAGATATGCCTTCCACACCCTCTTACACCATATATCTTATGAAAGTGACCTTTATCATTAATTGTTTGGACTTCAAAATTTTGTTAGAATCTGTTAATGAACCCATAGTTGAGGTTTACAATATTTTATGATAGTTTATTGGTGCAAAAACATGTTTAAATTGGGTTTTCAAAGGCTAAAAAATGGCTCGAACTAGGCAAATATTCCTTGGTGTATTGATACAAAACATGTTGTATCGATGCACAAGATTTTTTTCTCCTAAGTATCGATACAATAAGTTATGTATCGATACTAAGAGCAAAAAATGTTTCCAGTCTCGAGACTTAGAGGCCAGTATTGATACTCAAGGGATTTGTATTGATACTTATGCTTGTGTATCGATACATTTTGCCAAAAATCAGATCTTTTGCTACTGTCAAGGTCTGTATCGATACAAACATGCCAGGTATCAATACCACACCTTGTGTATCGATATCAAACCCTCTTGTATACTACATTTGAAAATTCAAGTTTTTTTGCACCGTAAAGGCCTTGTATCAATACTTGAGCCGCAATATACCTTGTATGTACTAGTGGTTTCCTGATTTAGCTCAACTTGGTCACAAACAATTGGAAATTGATTTGTGTTTTCATTTGAATAACCTTGGTGACACCATGAAAAGTGGCTTTTGATGCCTCATTTTTACATTTTCTTTAATACAGCCTATGGCAATAGTGCATGGCAATACAGTACCCAATAGTCGTCTCCTAACTTTTATTTATGTTTTTTGATTTTATCATCTTTTACCTAACTCCTAGGATTCCAAAAATTGGTTTGAACAAAATAAGTTGTCTACAATGTTATAACTTGATTGTTTTTCTTTCAAAGAACTCTTATAAAATGAACATCCATCTAAATTTTTTTTGATAAACCTTGACTTTGTTATATCAATTTCTTTAGATAAATTTTACTGATGCCACCCCATTTATGCCTCTAAGTTTATTTTTTCATCTTATTTAAAGAAGTCCTTAATGGTGATCATCAATCATAAAAAAGTTTTAGCATCATGATAGTGATATCATACCCATTATTCTTGATATTGGAAAATTCATTATTAAAATTGTTTTGGAATTTTCATAGATTTTGATCAAGTAAACTTTTCCCAGGTTAGAATGAAAAGGTGATCTCATTCTACAAATCCTAGAATTTTGATGAATGATGATACTTTTCATCATTTTAATAGAAGTTTATGAATATGCCTTGGACAGATATTTCTCCAATTACATAAATTATATCTTTAAATAAATGAGCAGTAATTTGATACTTGATATTTAATGACTTTTCAAGGAAGATTGAATGATTCTTTTCAGAAATCTATCACCTTCTCACTTGATCTTTTTGTAAGGTTGGTGAAAAAGGCTTTGAAGATGCTTCAAGGGTGATATCTAACGCAATTCAAATATGTTTTCAATGCTTTGATGGTGATATTTAAAGCCTTCAGAAGTTTTGTTCTTAATGAAACCTTCCAAAGTCTATGCCCAATATAGCTGGCTAGAATCATAGTTAATCGATAGTGGCATCTTTTCAAAGTTTTCATTCTTAATGAAACCTTCTAAAATCTATGCCTAATGTAGCTGGCCACAATGGTAGTCGGTCGATAATGGCATCCTTTCAAAGTCTTCAATGGTGATATTCAAAGCATTCAAAAGTTGTTTTCTTAATGAAACCTTTTAAAATCTATGCTTAATGTCACTGGCCTGAATGGTAGACAGTCGATAATGGCATATTTTCAAAGTTATCGATGGTGATATTCAAAGCATTCAGAAGTTTTCATCCTTAATGAAACCTTCTAAAAATGATGCCCGATATAGTTGACCTAAATGGTAGTCAGTTGATAATGGCATCCTTTCAAAGTTTTTAATGGTGATATTCAAAGCATTCAAAAGTTTTCATCCTTAATAACCTTCTAAAAACTATGCTCGATATAGCTAGTTGGAAGGGTAGTCAATTGATAGTGGCATCCTTTCAAAGCCTTCAATGGTGATATTCGAAGCATTCAAAAGTTTTCAACCTTAATGAAACCTTCCAAAATCTATGTTCGATATTGTTAGCGAAAATGGTAGTCAGTCGACAGTGGGGTCCTTTCAAAGTCTTTGATGGCTATATTCGAAGCATCCATAAAAATTAGAACTAAATCCTTTATGATCACTAGTAAGGTGTACTAGGTTCATTTATGTTAGAACCAAATCCCTTGTGATCACCAGGATACTTCTATGCCAAAGGTGTACAAGAGGAAAGGTTCATTTGTTATTAGTCAACTTTAGTTGGTTGGGAACCAATGAAGTGTAATGTCCAACTTCGTTTGATTAAGTAGAACAATCAACGAAGTTTGTCGTAGGTGTAAATTAATTTTGTATGATTAAGTAGAATGATCGACGAAGTTTGTCATAGGTGTAAATTAATTTTTTTCCAATTAAGTAGAAAGATCGACAAAGTTTTCATAGGTTTATTTCAATTAATGTATATATATGGTGCAAAAAAAAATTTGTTTGCTGAGTTGGTCCTATGTTATTTTTTGGTTTAATGGATAAATTAATTTTTTTTCCAATTAAGTAGAAAGATCGACAAAGTTTTCATAGGTTTATTTCAGTTGATGTATATATATGGTGCAAAAAAAATATTTGTTTACTGAGTTGGTCTTCTGTTATTTTTTGGTTTAATGGATACTTTTTAAATTTTGATGGTTAAAAAAAACTCTTTTAGAAATATTTTGTAAGGCCTGAGTATTAGGTTTTTGCACTGTTTTTTATTTTTAGCAACGGTCAAAGAAAGGCAGTTATAGACACCTAATTTTGTCTGAGCCCCCTTCCTTATTAATCCAAAAACATCTGAGATATAAAATTAGGCACTTTGCACTAGAGGTAAATTTTCTTCAAGGGGAATATACATTTTCAAGGCCTATTTAAATATGCTTAAATGACCGCAAGTGCATGTGACAAATTAGTGTCATTTTAAGTGTTTTAAAAAATATATCTTAGATCAAAAGGACAAATTCAAGGTAATATAGTTAGCTTTTAACCTTATACTTTTAAAATTTTAAAATTTGTTTCTGTGTCATTACGGTCAAACTTCTCATTTGTAAAAATTTATTGAGAATTTTCGTTAAACTCGGAAGCTCACTACTGTACACTTTTATCAATACCAGTATGGTATCCAGTGTGGTATTTATGCCGATATGCCCTCTGAAAAATAAAAAATAATCAAGAAACAAATTCATATTAGCATTTTATATTACAATGTGTCAAGTTGTCTATTTTTATAATTAATTTTAAATTTTTTGTAGTATCACGAGTAACATACTCATAAAATTTTTCGGCATAAATTGCTTCGGATTTCATATTTTCATCTTTATTTTTATAAACTAATATTTTGATTAGTGTGATGGATAAAATTTATTTTTATAAATTTTGAACATATTTTTGAAATTATTTTTGGTTTTAAAATATGAGCTTTTCTTTATCTACAAAATTTTCGATGGAATCTTCTCCGGTTTTAAACTTCTAAATTCTTTAAAAATTCACATTTCATTACACATAAATCAGTGTTTCAAAATTTATTTTATTTGATAAGTTTACATTTTTTTATTTCTAAAATACGAGGCTTTTTATTTTATAATTTTTTGGGAAAACTTTTCTAAGTTTCTAATTTTTAAAAATCTTCAAATATTATTATTTAATTTATACTAAATCAGTTTCAAAAATTTGATTTTATTTTATGAGTTTTGCATTTTCTTTCATGATTTTCCCTTGTTTCCAAGATTCAGAGTTTTTTACTCTGTAAATTTTTTTAAAGGGACTTTTCTTAGTTTATAATTTTTAAAATTCTTCAAATATCTTCGTTAAATTCATATTAAATCAGTTTTTCAAATTTTATTTTATTATATGAGTTTTGTATTTTTTTTCGATAATTTCCTTCATTTGCAAAATACTCTGTAAATTTTTTAGAAGGATTTTCTTAGGTTTATTATTTTTAAAATTCTTTAAATATTATTGTTTAGTTTGTATTAAATCGGGTTTTTTAAAATTCAATTTATTTTATGTGTTTTGCATTTTTTAGAATTTTTTTTTGTTTCTAAGATGCGGAGTTTTTTTGCTTTGTAAATTTTTTTGAGAAGATTTTTTCCAAGTTTATATTTTTCAAAATTCTTAAAGTATTACTTTTTAAATCATATTGAATCATTTTTTAAAAATTCAATTTATTTTATGAGTTTTAAAATTTTTTTCTACTATCGAGATATGAAATTGAAATTTTCAGGAAGATTTTTTTAAGTTTCTAATTTTTAAAATTTTTCAAATATTATTGTTTAATTTATATTAAATCAGTTTTGAAAAGATAGTTTTATTCCATGAGTTTTACATTTTCTATCAAAATATTTTTGTTTTCAAGATGTAAAGTTTTCTACTTCGCAAATTTTTTCTGTAAGACTTTTTGAATTTATAATTTTTAAAATTCTTCAAATATTATTATTTAATCCCTATTAAATCAGTTTGTAAGAATTTAATTTATTTTATGAGTTTTATATTTTTTTAGTATACTATAATTTTTCTCAATAAGAGTTTTTCTTATAAAATTTTACAAGTTGCTATTTTTTATTTTTTCCTTTAAATTAAAATTGCTTTTATTATTTAATTAAATTAAATTGATCATATAAAATTGTATTTCAAATACATAATTTTTTAATTTTTATAATTTAGTTTTTTTATTAATTTTTATGATATAATTTCACATATATTAAAAATATCTCACAAAATCTCTAGAAATGGATGATGTCAGGCATGATATCACTCATAATAAGACAAAAATAATAAATTTAAATCAAATTAAGTTGCCAAAAATCAAATCAAATTTAATTAATAAATAAATAAAGAAAAAAAAAGAAAAAAATCCTTAGAAAATTCTAGGGAATTTTGGCCCATGGTATTTTCACCATCATTTGGTCATCCTCCACCTCTAAAAATAAAGGTAGTTTTAGTTTTTTGAGGGCTTTTATGCTTGGTTAAAAAACACTAGAAAATATGCATTTTACTTAGATTTTTTCAAACTTTTCTTTAAGGTATAATACTTGTTTTCTTTCCTTTTCTTCATTTTTATTCATTTTCATTCTTATTCATAAGCTAAAATTGTATTAAGGCTCATAGGTTCACATCCATGTGGAAAGGCTAAACATGGTGGCTTTAAAATTTTTTTTTTAGTTTTTTTGGTTAATTTTGTTATATGTATATATAATATATTATTGTTGTTGTTATGATTTTGATTTTGTTATATTTATGATGATTTTTTATGTTATTTTGGTATTCATGTGTTGATTAGAATATTATTATATTTAGTTTATAATTTTACTTTGGTTTAAGATTACTAATAATTATTCATGTTTATTTCCATGATTTTTTTGATCAAAACATGTTTAGATTTTTTATTTTCACCTTGATCAAATCTGATTGGAGTTGATAATGATGATTTCATCCTTATTTTTTGTTTTAATTTCATGATTTTTAGATTATTTTGTAATATTAATAAACATAAAGACTAAATTGCGAAAGTTGTAAAAGTCTTTATATGATATTTTTGGCTTGACCAAGAGCTTTGTAAGCCATGAGAATTTTGATTTATGAGTTTGTAAGCATGTTTTAGGTATTTCAATATTTTACAGGTCATTTTGGAATTTTAAGTTTATGGACTAAATTGCAAAATATGAAAAATTATGCACTATGGCTAAATGTGCTTGGCTAAACCTTTGTACATTTTGTGGATTTTCAGCTAGTTTGATTATTTGTTATGATGTTTTGTGATATTTTATCATATAGGGGTCAAAATAGAGTTTTGCAAAGTTTAGGGGCTATTTCATAAAATGTAGAAAAATTTTGTTTTGAGGCCAAAGTGTTTGGCCGAATTCTTGTTGATATATTTGTTGTATTCTTCATGCATTATTTCATTTGATTTTTATGATTTTTATGTTATTTTATCATGTAGGGACTAAAAATGAAAATTTAAAAAAGTTTTGGGACTAAATAGGGGTACAGAAATTTCCAAAACAATCTAACTTATCATTTTAAAGATTTTTATTTTTCCTATGGCCTTCCATAGTGGTATAGAAATTTCCAAAACTTTTCATATCCTCTCAGTTTTTATCGGGTACAAAATGTAATTTTTAAAAGTTTAAAGGCTTAATTGTAATTTTTTTACATTTTAAGCCAAAATTTGAATTTTAGTTTCCCCATTTATGGTAAATTCATCATTTCACTATCATTATAGTGTCTATTAGGGTTACCATGATACTTTCACATCGAAGGTATACCCTAAGGGTATTTTGGTAATTTTATTCATCGAGATGCTTTTATACCAAAGGCGAATATTTAGGATAGTTTAGCCTTTCACGATCATTTAAGGTCTATTAGGGTTATCAAGATACTTTCACGTCGAAGAAATACCCTAAGGTCATTTTGGTAATTTTTTTATCGAGATGCTTTTATGCCAAATGTGAATATTTAGATTAGTTTACCTTTCGAGATCATTTTAAGGTCCATTAAGGTTACCAAGATACTTTCATATCAAAGGTATACCCTAGAGGCATTTTGATAATTTTTCTCATCGAGACGGTTTATGCCAATAGTGAATATTTAGGATTTGTTTAGCTTTTCAATATCATTTTAAGGTCCATTAGGGTTACTAAGATACTTTCACGTTGAAGGTAAACTAGGGCCATTATTGGTAATTTTTCTCACTAGGATGTTTTATGCCACAGGTGAATATTTAGGATTAGTTTATCCTTCCAAGATCATTTTAGGGTCCATTAAAGTTACCAGGATACTTTCACGTCGAAGGTATACATTAGGGGCATTTTGGTAATTTTTCTCACAGAGATGCTTTTATACCAAAGGTGAACTTTTAGGATTAGTTTAGCCTTTTAAGGTAATTTTAAGGTCTGTTAAGGTTGTCGCGATATTTTCATATAGAAGATATACCCCAAAGGCATTTTGGTAATTTTTCCAACTACGATGCTTTCACACTAAAGGTGCATATTTGGGATAGATTCATTATTTCATTGTCATTTTCATGTCCATTAAGGCACCGAGATACTTTTGCGTCAAAGGTATACCCTAGAGGCATTTTCATAATTTTACCTAAAGTTAAGTCTTAGATAAGCATCGAGATGCTTTTTATGTCGAATGTGCATATTTAGGATAGGTTTACCCTTTTTCAAGCATTTTTGAGTCTTTTAGGGGTTACCGAGATACTTTCAAGTTAGAGGCATACCCAAGGGTATTTTCATAATTTTGCATTAGAACCAAGTCCTACGTGAATACTGCAATATTTTCATGTGAAGGTATCTATTAGGAATAGGTTTGTCATATCAAATCATTTTTGGGTCTTGAGGTTTGTATTTTTAATAAAATCAGTTTCTTTCCTAATAAAGGCAATGTCTCTTAATTAAATTAATATGTAGAATTCCTAGTAGAATATGTGAGGGGTTTTACGAATTATTTTAATAATGAGACATCTTTTTCAAATAGAAAGTCAGAATTTTTCAATTTTCAAAAATTAAAGCTGTTAGCTATATTAGCTTTGAATTAATCTCAATTTTGATATAACTAAAACTTAAGCTTAATTAGCTTGTGTTTAA
>JBBYHO010534899.1:0-15897 GCA_038382025.1 Adansonia gregorii | reverse complement strand
TAATATTCATTTATTTTATCTTGAGAACGTTAAGAGCCACTATAGCTATTAACATCTAAATGGATGTTATTTTTGTAATTGATGAGTATGTATCAAAATAATCAAGCCCTTTATTTTACCTGTAACATTTTATTACAAGCCGAGCTTTACATTTGTCTATAAATCCATCTGCCTTTATCTTCCTCTTAAATATCCACTTTTATAGGAAGATCTACTCTCATGTGTGATTTTGTATGATAGATTCTATTTTATTATTAATAACATTTTTTTCAAAGCAGTGCTTTTGGAGGCGACATAAACTTTTTAAATGTTTAGGGTTTATTTTGTAACAAATATATTAAAAAATTTGGACAATAAGTAATTGATACTTTAGTGTGCGAAGAAATGGTAATAGTAAATCTATACCTATGCCCACCTACGACTCTATCTGTAACATCTAGAGTGCCCTCGGTTTTCTTCTTCAACAACGGGGTATGCACTAAAAGAAAAAAAAGAACTCGGCTAAGACATAAGACCTGGTCTTCTTTACTCGTTATTATATCAGCTCAACGTGGTAATCTCTACAACTTGAAAACAAAATAAACTATGGTTGACTTTAAGCGTTTAATCATTTTTTTAACACTCCCCTGACTTGGCAAATGTAATACCAATACCTCAACCTTATAATGGGAACAGGGAAGGAAAAAAAAATTCTGACGCAATAATAATAAGTATTAATTCCACTTCTCCGGAAGGACACTACTGAATATATATTACTAAAATTAAGCGCCAAGGAGATGAACTAAAATCTTATATTGCAAAAGAATCACTTTCATCCATATAATTGGACATAATAATTAGTTTGCCATTAACTTGAGAGGTTGCCACAACAAAAAGGAGAAGAAGGAGGAGGCATTCTCAATCATCATCCCTCTTCCAAAGTGGTGGTAAGCTCCCTATTCCATCGTTGTTTATGGGGAGAAGAAGCTGAGCTGGAGAGAGACCTTACAACTGAAGAACAAATATATAACGTAACACTGTGCATGTATTAACATAAAAAGTCCTTAGCAATGTATTCAAAAGTAAGTGATTTTTTGAGCACTACAAAAATTTAATATCCATAATTTCATTTTATAATTGTATTAATTATAATTTTAATTTAATATGTGAGAAAAAATTATAATTATAATTATACTTATAATTTAATTTTTATATAAAATTTTTAATTGAATTAATTTTACTTAATTTATAATGTTAATTTAATTATGAACTTTATATATATTAATATATATATATATATATCTAATATTTTTAAAGTCATTAATCCAAATGCATCCGGACATCCTTGTAATCTTAATTCTTAAATTTAACGCGCTAGCCTACCGTGCTGGGCTTTGTCTTCGCTGTCCCCTCTTCTATAAAGAATTTTCGAGGCTTTTCTATCTTTTTAGTGCACCCTTCTCTCTCTCTCTCTCTCCCTCTCTCTCTTTAAGCTTAAAATACTATTTTTCTTTGACGGTAAACATTCATAGATTTGTTAGTAAAATAAATCACGTATATTTATTCTACCAGTGCATTTATTCTGTACCATAATTAATAGAGATACGACTCATATTTTTAAAAAAATTATTTTTTTTATAATTTGAAGGTATTTTGAAAATTTTAAGTCAACTTTTTAAAATTTATTGTAAAATGATGTGTTTTTTAAAAATACATAACAATAATATATACAATGTGTCTCTGGCCATATATATATATATATATATATAATACAGGTAGTGATGAATTATATAAGACAATTGGTTTTTACTTTATATATATAATACATCATAAGAAATATGTTTAAAAATTTAATCCATTTAAATTTAATCATTTAATTACTATTTTTATTAAAAAATATGTTTAAGTTCACCCAACACTCAAACGGCTATCTACTTATATAATTTTTTTAAATATTAATTCACCACTCATATAAATTACAATAATTATATAACTTTTTTTTTTAAATGTGTATAATATGAGAAATATAATATATTTTAACTATTAAAATTTTATTTGTAAATCCACCGCTAAATCATCAAAATTCGAAGCACACAGCACATGCAGCCGACAAATATCGAAACGACCGAAAGTTTTAAGGAGGCAGACTTGAAATCTTTTGGGCTTGGTCCTGCAGGTTCGAACATTGACGTCAACTTCCTTCGGTTTTGCAATCAAATACTTGGTAAACATGCTTTTCCTTTTTCATTTTTTTTTTCTTTTCCCTGATCCCTAAGTAGACATATCAAAATTTTCATGTCCCATTCTGGAATCAGCATTGTTAAATACGTGCCTGGTCTTTAGCCGGAAGGGCATAAATCAAATATGTATGGATAGGGATGGGCCCTCCTTGGGATTTGGACCAGACCAAGAGTTTCTTTTTTTTTTTTACTTCTGATAGGCTCACCCAATGGCTACCGACTTAATACCTAGGGAGTTAAGATTGTATTGGGCTACGAATATCTTTGTCTTCTTATCATCTGAACTTGTTCAACAGGATGATTGCCTATGATATGAAATCAAATCGGAAAGGCAATGCAGGCAGGATGCTGCCGTGACGGGGCCATTTCATATATTTTGCAGTTGTAGGATCGAAAAGAAACCAATTTTAGTATAATATGAATTTATTTAATATATGTAATCAAAGCTACTATTTAAAATATTTGAATTTAAATTTTAATATCAATAATTTTTTTATTTTATATATTTATTTTGTAAAAAAAATAGTTCAATATAATTTTTGGAGGATGAGGCATTGATATTAATTTGTTGAGCAAAGATATTCATTATACGCATATATCAGTATTTGATACAATTACACTGCAAAATTTTGAACTCCAAAAATAGGTAAAGAATGTAGATATGTCTTATTTTATTTGTAATTATTTTTTAATTATATTTTCGTTTAATATTTGATACATTATTAGTATATAATTTTATATATTGATAATAAATTATGTGATATTATATGTTGAAGGGTATAATTATTAATGAATATTTTTAAAATTTTTAAAATATTTTATCTATCTATTATCAAGATATCATTATATTGTTAGCTGCTAATGTATAATTTTATACACTAATAATATATTAAATATAAATTTTATATTTAAAACGTATGTGTTATCGTCTAAACATTAATTATGAAATAAAAAACTTCATTGATAATTTTCTAATGCATACACCTAAAAATTGAATGGAATATTTAACAGTATTAAATACTTGAATATTTCGTCTACGTAAAAGGACCGGATAAGTGGCATAATTGGATTTGGGATGGATCAAGTAGCCAATATTTTGCTAATTTAAAGTGGATTTAGAATTAAATTCTGTTTTTCGGTTACGAGAAAATCGCATAAAACACTGCTATCACATTAAACTGTGATTAAAATCGGAAATCAACTGTCTTAATTTAGCGACATTAAGGTTTGTAAATGCAATTGATTACTGCCCAAAGAGCGTGAGTGTACCAAAAATGGTGAAATCTTATCCTCTTATCAAAAGCGATTGCCAATATTTAAAAGAGTGTCCATGAAATCAAGATCTAAATGCGAAGCTGAAAATCAGCAGAAGAAATTGCCGATTTAGCGGGGTACAGCCGTACACGACATGGATCCCTAACTTAAGAGCAAAGCCACCGATTTAAGCCGAATGTCCACTCCCAACTGGCGCCACGTCGTCGCCACGTCACGGTCCAACAAAAAGAAAAGATGAACCGTTGTCTGCATTAATTTTTAAACAAATAAATTTTTTTTCCCATCAATGCAGCCAACCGAGGAAACAGAGCCAAGGTCCGAAGCAGAAGCAAGGGTTTAACTAGTTTAATGCTATATATAAATATAAATATATTATGCGCAACATAAGCTATTGTTCCGTTACGTTCCAACACTTGGCAGTACTGTGCACCACAGCCTTTATCGTTCTTCCCCTCTTATTATTTTTTTTCCCAAATGACAAGTTTACCCACATTTTAATTATTCATTTAATTGATTACAAATTCAATTTTGATACACCCAAAAATATATATAAAAAAACTTAATAAGGCGGACAAAAAAAATAAAAAATAATAAAAAAATTTATTTCATATTATTATTATTTTTTATTTAATTTTATTAATTTAAATAATTTGATTTAATTCTTAAAATTAAATTTAATAAAATAATTTATATACGGATATAAAAAATAATATTATATTATACAAATGATCCTTGAATTGTTATAGAATAATGCTTTTGACTTTTTTTTTACTCTATATAATTAAATTTTCATGAATTTTTTTGATAAAAAGGACTAATTTTGAGACAATGAGATTTACTTAATTTTTTTACAAGTACACTAATATAATGTAACAAATCAAGAAAAGAAATAGTAATTATAATAAAAGTGCAAGCTGAAAAAGGTCTTTGTGTATACTTGTAACTGTATAAATCAAAAACTTAATTAATTTAATTCTAGTACTTTATAAACACTATGTTGTAAGTGGTGGTGCTTGGTTGATAAACTGGAAAAGGCAACTTTGTAATTTAAAGTAAAAGCAGGGCTGTTCCTCTAGGGGACTGCAGGTTGCTGGTTCTTTTCTCTTCCCTCTCTATCGCTCACTCTCTGCGTCCACCAGAAAGAGAAAATTCTGGAAATTTTTTGAAAGGAAAAAAAATTCTCCAAGAAAACCAAAGAAGAAGAAACTAGCCAAAGCATCTCTCTCTTTGTTTTGGTTGAAAGAAGGAAAATGAAGAGTTGTGAGCTCTGCAATTTGGCGGCAAGGACGTATTGTGAATCGGACCAAGCGAGTTTGTGCTGGGACTGTGATGCTAAAGTGCACGGAGCCAACTTCCTCGTGGCGAGACATGTGAGGTGTCTTCTCTGTCAGTCGTGCCAGTCTCTCACTCCATGGAGAGCCGCCGGTTCCAAGCTTGGTCACACAGTATCCGTCTGTGAGACGTGCGTCAGCGGCGGTGGTCGAGAAGACAGCGAAACAGAAAATGAGAAGGAAGACGAAGAAGAAGAAGAAGAAGCTTCTTCTGATGATGACGTGTCAGTTAGTGATGATGTGGAGGAGGACGGAGAAAATCAGGTGGTGCCGTGGTCCACAGTTGCAAATATACCTCCGCCGGCTTCAAGTTCATCTAGCAGCGAAGATTCTTCTGATGGTGAAAGAAAGGTCTGTAAATCAACAAATTTGTTTCCGTTGAAAAGGTTGAGAGAAAATGCTTCAGATCTTCGCTGCTCTCAGGTTGGTTTTGTTGTTTGATCTCTCTTCAAGTCTTATTTTCTCTTTGTTTTTACATTTTAAACTCTTTTTTTTTTTTTCCTTCTCGTTTGGATTGTTTTATTATTTTTCATCTGATTAATGGTTACTATTTTTTGTCATTGATTTTTGCAGGACGATCTGGATCGTTTATCTCCTAAACGGAGCTTCGGTTGCTGTACTGTTTCGGCTACTTGGTGCAGACCAAAGGTGCAAGCCGTTTCTGTTGACTCGATGAGGCTACTGAAAGAGCAACAAATCAAATCGGAGGATACGGTTCCGTTGCACTCCGATCTGAGAGGCACGGCCGGTACGGAGTCATTAGGAAAATATTAGAGCTTGATAAAATCCGGTTAAAAAAATTCTAAATATGTTGGCAATTTTAATCCCCTTAATCGTCCGATTTGAGTTGGGCTTGGTCTGATATTTCTGATGATCTAACCTTTTCTAACAATAGTGTAAGATTAATCTTTAATGGGATTGTTGACCCTTCTAGTAGTTAATTTGTGCTGATCTAAGAATTTTACTAGTTGTGGTCTTGCTAGTTTGATGATTGATCTCTGCCGAGATTTTGTAACTCTGATTTTACCACATTTACCGTAATTAGTGGATTATCATCTTCGACCGACGTCATTTAGTATTTTATTCTTCTATTAGTAGTTTTCTTCAAAGTTAGGGCTTATTTGACATTTTTTATTTTTTGGATGAGATTTAAGATATACATAAAATATGAAGGTTGGATGTGGGTATGGGTGCGGATGCACCAAGTCCATGGCACCAAGCAGTTTAACAGCCTCGATTATATGTGAAGACAGTTACACATGGAGTGTAGGTGGAGAGAAAGGGTGTCTGTCTGTCCTTAAATCTTTGAACGAAATCCGCTAGATGAGCCGACCCACTCTTTCATCATTCCTATGGAATACAATTTTTGACAGTAAAAGCGCCAATGGCAATCTCATGGCAATTCATCTTAGCTTTGATAATTTTATTTATAATTATATTAATATGATATATATATAAATTAATAAAAATATAAAATGAATATATATTTAAAAATTTTATAATACGAATTATTAATATATCAAAATTGATAAAAATATAAAATATTTTAAATATAATTATAATATAACATATGATATAAATATATAAATTATTGAATTTAATTTTAACTCAATTTAACTCAGCTCACGTATAAGCAATACCAAAGCCTCCATATGTCCCCTTGGTACTATGTACTTCTGTGTATTGCCTGATAAACCTCATTTCATGTACCCACACGTTTTATCGTCTAGACTTGAGCGGTTTCCATTGCAACTTGAACTAATGCTTAGTGTTTGGTCGTTTTATGAGAAACTTTGGTCAATATAGGATGGCGGTTGCAACCAGACGATAACTAATTTAGCAATTTAGTTAATAATGTGAGGGGCTTGTGAGTTATGGCTTTGGTTGTATTTGTTGGTTTATGCGGTCTTTTTTTTTTCAATTTTTTAATTGCTCCCGTTGGTATGGGTGTTTTAATTTATTTTTTGGAACATAGGGCAGGGAGGAACTAGGGAGAAGATATATTGTGTTTGTTTAACAATTTCTAGGCAAATATCTGTGATCTCATGGTATGACATCCACTACCAAGAATTTTAAATGCAATAACAAACAACGGATTTGTACCTTTCATTTCATATACAGGTTATGGTCGGCCATCACATCAGGTTGGTGTGGAGCTTTAATGTTATTTGTAAGGAATGCAAGTTTCTTCATTCAAAGGAGAAACCAATAACTGTGATTTCCACCTGCAATAGAATAAGTAAATCATAATCACCCTACCAAATACTAAAAATAAGAAAAATTGTTGTCCTCAAATAGAAATTGTGGTTGAAGGAGCTCTAATCTTTTAACCAGCTCCGATTATCTCCCTTTGATTTGAAATTGGTGGGTCCAGCAAACAGGGTCTGATTAAAAGGTCAAAAAAAGTTAAGAAACTGAAAAGAGAGAGATCAAAGTGGGCCTTGGGTTTTTGCGGTGGAGATTTGTTGGTTTGTTGTGAGAGGGGTGGAATTGGTGGTGGTCGTTTGCTTGCCACAAAAAAAATCTTCTCAACAACCGTCTAGATATTATGCGGAACGTTTGATCTGAGGATTGTGCTGCTGACTATGACGTCCTCTCAACAATGAAGAAATGACTAAAGAATAAATTTGAATTTTTTTGGTGGCTTTTTTCAGATGCAATTCACCGGTTGACTACCGCTGGGCCTTTTCTTGAATGATGGGCGTTTGTCTTGTAGCGTACGTTTCAATTTTCGGCCATTCACTTGGGTGAAGGCAGCTGTAAATAATATTCCACTCCAAGAATACAAGCCGTTCAGTTCAACCAAGGAGAAGAAAAAATAATAAAAACTAAAAAATCCCATCCCATGGCGTCAAGCTTAGCTTGAATCGAAGCCACGTATATGTCGTTTCTCAATCCAAATTGGGCAGAAAACCCCACCAAACGCCCTACCAGAAAACAGTCAAAGACTAAACGTGATAGAAGATATTATACAACATTTAAGGCTACATCTGGCTTTGCCCAGTATTTAAATTTAAAAATTATATTTTATTATAAATATAATATCGAGTAAAAATATTTTTTACAATTAAAAATTAATAGGACAATAAAAATAGAAATTCAACAAAATTAAACTTATATTATTTAAAAACTGATTTTTAAATAAAATAATTTTATTATTTTTAACATTTAAATTCTCTCTTTCAATAATAATACGAAATATATAAAAACTTAATTTTTTTTTAACCTTGTTTTTTGAATTCGTATTCTTCGACCTACCCTGTTTTTTAATTACGTTTTTCTTCTACCTAAGCCTTTTTGTTTAAATACCTTTTTTCGACTTAAAACTTTTCCAAGAGTTTGAAATATCTTTTCCAAGTTCAGTTCGGCCAATATGCCATCAAGTCTCAATCTCACTGTTCAAATCATACATACAAAACTTAATGCCTAGCCTCAAATACTTTTACTAATACATACACACACAATCATGGTTATTGTTCTTGGGTTGAAATGTGATGAGAACAATTTAAGAAAGCACCAACTTCAAACAATCTTCTTAAATTATCTATTATTTGCTTGCAGTTATAAAACCAATATTATGGCTGTCTATACCAGTCTCAAGGTTCAGCCCCGACACACAAAGGGAGAAGCTCAAGTAAAAATACATCTGAAAGGACCTAACAGCCACTTGAACTATGATTTATCTAGGCCCAATTCCAAATGGATATACAGTAGAATTACTCCGAAGATGGGGCTTAAAAATGTAGACAGATAATTTGTTGAAGAAACTCAACACAACCTCCTTTAGCGATGAAAAAAGCTTCAAAGATCAAAAGATCAGAGTTATGAGAACATCATAGGATCCACAACATTTTATGAAAGATTGACTGGTTCACCACACAGTTGCTCCAACTCATTTTCCAAAAGTTTCACTAAATTTGCTTTAGTTCGTCGATAAACCCAAGCTTCAGCATTATGATCCCAATCAAATCTGGATGGACCACTGCATAGACAAACTTTTTATTTAAGATAGAAAACGAATCATGAAATTGCTATCATGAAAATGACAAAACCTTGGCATCATTTATACTTCAAGAAACATAATTGCCATGACAGGAATTCAGCTGTGAAGTGTTTGTAGTTAAAGCGTTCTTGTCAGCTAGCGTCCAAACACGAAATTATATGAATATAAAAATAATAATCTTCAACATCAAAGTGATCCCACTAAACAGTATAATGTCAACATTAGTAGAAAAAGAACTAGATATAGCGTTCAAAGCAACTGGAGTGTGCCTACACATGTCTGACAAAAGTGGAAATGCATAAACATTTTTGTTTTCTTTCAAATATGCCGGGACTTGGTTCCCTACCATTCCTACCCTTATGTGCTCAGAGAAAAGATGGGATGTGAGAAGGTTCGAAGTTTTTCCTGCCTTGTCGTGGCACTATATAGGGCAAAGGAGATCAAGGAAATGCAATTGAAGTTGACAAATAAGTTGTTGAATATTACAAATGCAGAGATAATATGATGATGCCAACATTTAACCCGTCGTTCTTTTAAAGACTGAAGAGCAGCATTTTTTTAAATTCAAAATGACACGTTAGTTTTTGGATATTGATAACTGAAATGGATGTTTGTGACCAGTGCTGATTTAGATCGCTAAAATTGTCCTCTACTTCTGTTTGTTTTTCTTGAAGAGATTAAACAATTCTAGTTTGAAAATCTTGAGCTAATAATTCCTATGAAAACAAGTAACAAATGCCACTTCAGAAGGCATCAGTATCAACTATTTAAGTATTAGTTGTATACTTGTATATCTGATTTTCTGACAAATATACACCCATCAATGATCT
Organism: Adansonia gregorii; assembly: GCA_038382025.1. NCBI lineage: Eukaryota > Viridiplantae > Streptophyta > Magnoliopsida > Malvales > Malvaceae > Adansonia > Adansonia gregorii. The sequence continues at coordinate 6,239 of JBBYHO010534899.1, read as the reverse complement.
AAGAATCCCAACTACTTCATCACTTTTACTCATACAAGGACCATTGAAAAAACAATCAGGTTCAAAACCTGATAATTTTTCATTATATCTCAACTCTTTGATTCACCTCGTCTTCTATTGCTAATAGTTATTCAAATAAAATACAAATACAATTTCTATACATCAACATGCAGTTAACTCCGGTTTAATTAAGGGGACACAAATGTAACCAATAAACATCTTCAATTCAAAATAACACAAAGGCAAATACCAGACTCTGACAACCAGATAATAACAGTAATAATAAATTGGAAACAATTATACCTTAATGGTGAAGATAACCAAATTTGTCGATTAGGGGTCTGTTTATTCAACACATAGGTGCCCAAAGCCCCAAGTTTTAGTGTCAATACTTCATTCTACCACATGCAAGCAATGTGTTAACCTCCAAAATGAAGCAAAGTAACTCCCAAAACGAACAAACTAGTTTTAAAACTTACCCCATAGTCTACATCGAAACCATCGATTTGGACAATATCACCATATTCCTGCCACACACCCAAAACTAAATATCGGGAAATAATGAAGAAAAATGGTCAATTTAAAGGAAAAAGGGTTACTTACTTCGAGTTTTTCTTGAAGGTCATGGATTGTGGAATTAGATAACCGATGGAATTCATCCTCCTGCAAAACCGAACTGTTTCCACATTAAACATTAGGAAAAAGTTCATATTTTAACGATTTCTTAATTAAAATTTCGTGGGTGATTAGAAAGATGCGATATTTACCGGTAATCGATGGCAGCAGGTCCATCAGAATCTTGGGGAAGATTGAGAGGGCCAAAGCAGAAGCATCTAGAAGAAGTGAAGGAACTAGGAGAGTCGTTAGGTCTAGAAGCTTGTCGAAGAAGAAGAAGAGCACGTGAGTCACGTGATGAGCAAAGAGATGAGGAAGGCGGAGGTTTGAGAAGTTTACAGATTCTTCTGAGAAGCGGTAACCTGGAAGCCATTACCTATCAAGTCTGTTCGTTCAAAAATGGATAACCTAGGCTGGATGTTAAACTGCAGTTGGGCGATTAAAAGGTCGGTTTTCTTGGCTTTCACAATTGTTGGGCTTTATTTAATCCAGGTTGATTATTAGTTAATGGATCCAAAGGATGAGTCTAATCACCCAGGGTTTTAGACCATTTGAGTACAAAAAGGTAGGACTGAGAAGAAAAATTAATAAAATGGAAAAGTTGTTCGAACTACAATATTTAATTTGATTTAATTTCGGTTAAATTTTTATTGAATTCAGTTAACTTGTAATTTTACACATTTCATCCCAAAACTCTAATTTTACAAACTTCTCATCTTAAAAGTTTGTAACTTTACCCATTCATTTTAAAATTTTTAACTTCACAATATTCTTATTGTGAAAGGCTGTAACTTATACTTTCCAATTACCATATGCTATAAGTATTTTTCGCTATTTGCAATGTTGAAAAAACGGATCGGATCAGCCTTTTCAACTGGTTCAATGGGATATTGATTGGTTCGGCAGTTCAAATACATGTGTACGAGTGGATTTTTTGAGAACCAACCAGAGCCATCAAAAATTGAAATTTGAAAGCCGAAAAACTAATAAAAAATCGGTAAAATTGATTTTAAGATATTGCATCCCAATAAATCAAATTTAAATTAACCCTAAAACCCATTTGGCCCATAAGAGTTTAAACCAAGCCCAGAATTTAAACCCGAAAAGAAAAAACATTTTTCTCTCAAAAAAAAATCTAGATTTGCCTGATATCCGTACCAACTAAAGAGCTTCAAAACAAGGTAATTAGTATTATATCAGTAGACGTATTATTTTTATTTTAACATAAATATATAAATATATATCATTTCGAGTTTATTAAAATTTAAATATTTTTAATTTATATATATAAAAAATATTTTTTAAATATAAAATAAATAATATTAAATAAATTTATATATTAAATATTTATCAATATATATAATATTCTATAAAAAACTTCATCAAATATAAAAAAATCAATATCAGTTAACTAATAAAATTAAAATTTTTTAATAATTATTAAATTTATGAGTAATTATATCTAAAATTCATCAAATTTATGAGTAATTATATATGATGTTCATCAGATTTAATATCAATATTAATTTAATTTTTTTATAAACTTATATTATGTACCCGTTGGTAGATTATTTTCGATCGGTATTAGTAAAACGGGCCGATATCTATCGGTACGATCGGTATACACAGAAACCAAGATCGAAATAAAATTAATTATCACCGATACCATTATATGTTAAAATTGATATATACTGATCAGTACGATCGGTGTTGGTACAGCACCGATAACTATGCTTCCCAGTCCAATATGCTTTTTACTCTGCCAAAAAAAAAAAAAAAAAAAGAAAACCTAAACCCTGCTCTACAGAAGTCGCCTCCCTCCTCCACTACTTATTTGTTTTTTTTTTCTTAAAAATAAAAGTAGTGGCTGACCGCCAGCACCAGCCTCCATATCCATCGTCCGTGCGTCAGGGTTAATTCTCTATCTTTTTTTTTTTTTAAATTTATCAACGCTCAAGGAAAAAATGCAGTAAAAGTGTTCTTCTAATCTCTACTCAATTCTCTAATCTTGGGCTATCGACATCTCACAAGCTTGTTGATTCTCAGTTCTCTCTCGTTCAGGTAGTTGCTTGTCTTTTCTCTTCTCTATGATATGTTTATGAATAAATCTGTAACTGATTGTTTAAGCCTTAAGGTAATTGCTTGCCTTATGAATGATCATGAAACCATTTAATCTTATCATTGCGTATTGGGAAACAAATTTTTAAGTGATTTTTTCTAATTTTTATTTTTTAAGAATTTTTAATTACTTACTATCATAAATCGGTTGAACTGGCAGTTTTCAACAAGTTGAATTGGGAACTGGCGGTTCACCCGGTTTGGCTTTTTTGAACATTTTTATTTTTACAAATTACTTAACAAAGATAAGATTTAGTAGTGATAGGCTGCTTTGAGGGAACCTAACAAACCTCTAATGACATTAAAAGGTCATTTGGTTCGAATCAAATAAGATTACAAAAAGTAATAAGATTATCCCTATAAGATTTAACAATGCACATTCCTATCAATGACATGAATGCATTTGGTTCGGGTCCCTTCATGCAAGATTACAGTATTTGGTTAGCCAGTGATGTGATTGACCAGTGATATGACATTCCAAAGTGACTAGGTTATAAAATACCCCTAACCTTATGAACAAGAAAGAAAAATTCTTTCTTCTTAACACAGAATACTTATTCCAATAATATCATTTGCAATTAATATTGCAACAACTAACAAATTATTGTTAAAGTGTTAAAGTTACATTATCCAATAAAGCGTAATACAACCATAATACAAAAACAATTCCAAACCATGGTCATATTATCTGCAATAATAACTTATAGATTATGCAAATACAAAATGTTGTCAACAAGATCATTTTATCTACAATAAAGCATAACGCAAAAAGCTGTTAGAATTCAAGTAGCATGATATATGAGCTATTAAAATACATGTACAGCCACTAATCAAAGCCACAAAGTCAAAATATGAGTATTCAAATACAAAAGGTTCCCAACATTTCCAAATTAAACGGAAGCTAGACATCTACAGTATTATTGAAGTCAAAATAAGGTCAATATGGATGGCATTCACTCAATTGCTTATATAGGTAATCCTTCTTCTTCCTTTGGAAACGAAAAATGAAATCCACCTCGTGTATTCTTACTTTGGTTAGGTTCAAGGGTAACTAAAGTACCTATAATCGAAAACAAAAGTACAAATCCAGAAGCTATTCCAAAACGGAACATAGAAAATAGTTGCAAAGTTCTAACACACAATTTGCATTGTCAATTTAGACATAGCTACCTAATCACCTAAAAACTGAATCTTTTTGCATACCTAGGTTCAGGCATATACATGCATAACATGTCTAATCAGGATGTTTTCTAAGCTTCAACCTAACAATAACTTGTTATCATAACAATAAGTACTAAAAAGGTAAAAGATTTTGCTTTGGTCCTAAGAATTAGCACCATACATAAAAAATATGAGCAATAATTGAAGTTCAATACTCTTATCAATAAATATCGCAAATTTGAGGTGCAGTTCTTTATCTATAATATAAGAAAATAAAAGAGAATTAACATTCTTGCATGTTAGCCTTGTGCTTTACCTCAACAACATTGAATTTGTCATATAAAACATGGTCCGAAACCTAGCACATCTAGATTAAGACGCTATAAGGACGCGTTAGATTTTTGCCTAAAAGTCTGCTTTACTTGGATATAAATCAGGCAGCAGAATAGAAGAGTATCCCACGTCTTACAAATCTAATAAATTATTGTTCAGATTAACATAAAATAGACTTCAGGACAGGATTAAGGCTTCAGTGTGAGACATAAATGGCAACATCTAACATGAAAAAGTTTGTTAATTAGAAGTTGAATTGACAAAAGAGAGTTAACTTTTCAAAGTTCCTATATCTAAAGGTTCTTTCAGATATTTCTTCTATAACCTATTTTCCTTTTTTTTTCTTTTTTCAAAAAGAAAAAGCAACTGACGTAGTTAGCTTAACGTAGTCAAAGTTAAAAAAAAGGGCTACAATTAAAACAGGAATCGTGATAAGATTAGCGTCAAGTGAACTAGCCATTACTTGAATTAAAAAAACATAAAAATCGGGTCAAATGCCAAAGTCGGAGATTGGAGCTCTTGAATCAAGGGAGGAGCAGTTGGGTTGACTGTTAAGGAAAGAGTTCGAAGCACCAAAATTTCAAGTCCTAAATTATAGAACTAAAACAGCAGAGAGTATCGAATGTAAAGTAGAGATAATAGTTTCGATTTTTATCTTTTAATGGTGGTATTGGTTGTAATTACTAACAAAAATAAGTCTAAAATGTGTACTACAATTAAAATAGTAAGGGCATTTAAAGAAATTTGTGATTTTATGATGTTTAGTACATGTTTCCTATGTGTTCGATGATTTGATGTGAAAAACTTAGCATTTAAAGGTAGCCATAATCCTTCCTATGTCTTGGCCATAGGAGCACTTAGTATGGTATCGTGCATATGGATCATTTTCTTTGGTTTTGAACATGTTGATTACTTGTTTTAATGACAGGTTTTTTAGCAAGGGTTTAAGCATGAACATGGAGTGGCTCGAGCTTAGAAAAGGTTGGACCAAAGTGATATTCCTTGGTTTTGTTTTTCTTCTTGCTTCAGGTGATGATTTGGATAACGTTTGTTACATGTTTAATGAAATTAAACATTGGTATAACGCCCTATGATCTTTTGTTTTCAATACCTCAAGTGATATTGGTAAGTTGAGCTCCATGCTTATGTGACTTCCATAGGGCTAATCACATTTGATTAGGTAAAACTGATTTCAAAATATCTTTAAAGGAAGTTGGAGCTGGCTCAATCAATGAGCCAATTTTAGCTTATGGTTTTTATTACATTGTTTCCCTGCAAACTTAAGGAAAATTGAATCACATTATGCTTAGATAGGTGCTAGTTAAGGCTACAACAAAGTGATTCTAAGTTGATTTTAAGCTTAAGTTATACATGATCTTGTGATGAGCCTTGTAGAGATGTCATTAGTGCTAGTACAGGTGGAAATAACTAGTGTATTAGGGATGTCTTTAGCCCCAATGAAGAAGCATTTGAGTGCTTCACCAATGTTTAGGAAGTACCTTGGGTTAAGGAAGAAGGGGAAAAAGAGTGTAGCATTCAGATGCTCCATAGGCCCTTTAGAAATTTTGGTTTGTTTGTTTGCATGGTCCATGCTAATGTTTGAGTGCCAATTCAATTAGGCTCAAGATAGGCTCATTAAGATATCATTTCAGAATTTGTTAAGAAGGCTTTCAAAGGCCTTTGAAATAGGAAAAAACTCTTAGATTAAGGCATGCATAGGTGAATATCGAGAGGATAGCATTTGAATACCAATTCTGAAGTTTACAGCCGTTGTCTCTTACTTTAAGGTTATGTGTTTGACCTACCATGTGTTATTATTCTTAGATCTTCTCACTCACTTGCGTATGGAGATACAAATGTCTAGAAAATCGACTCTTAAGACCCTTTGATGTGTCGCCACTTTGCCTAAACCCAGAAATACTTATATTCTTTTATTTTAGCTACTGCTCGACTTACGACTAGAGCAAGTTATGTCTACAATTTCGCCCATTAAATGAATTTCTAGGCAATTT
>JBBYHO010534847.1:0-15905 GCA_038382025.1 Adansonia gregorii | reverse complement strand
AAAAGAAAGGAGATTATTATGTGAATCCATGTTTATCCTAATTGAAAGATGAACTTCAATTCTAAAAATAGTAGAAAAAAGAAGTTTTTCTTATGAAACCAAAGCATCAAAATCATTTATCCTAATGAGGAGAATGTGATTGTGGTGCCCAGTCATGAAAAGAAGGAAGACTATTATCTGAATCCATGTTTATCCTAATTGAAAAACAAACTTCGATTATAAAATTGGTAGAGAGTGAAGTTGTCTTATGAAAGCAAAGCATCAAAATCATTTATCACAATAAGAAAAATGTGTTTCTAGCACCCAATCATGAAAAGAAAGGACATTATTATGTGAATCCATGTTTATCCCGATTGAAAGACGAACTTCAATTCTAAAAATGGCAGAAAACAAGTTTTTCTTATGAAACCAAGGCATCAAAATCAATTATCCCAACGAGGAGAATGTGATTATAGTGCCCAATCATGAAAAGAAAGGAGATAATTATATGAATCCATGTTTATCTCAATTGAAAGGCGAACTTTGATTCTAAAAATGGTAGAAAGAGAAGTTTTACTTATGAAACCAAAGCATCAAAATCGTTTAACAACAAGGACAATGTGTTTATAGTGCCCAATCATGAAAAGAAATAAGATTATTATGTGATTCCATGTTTATCCTAATTGAAAGACGAATTTTAATTCTAAAAATAGTAGAAAATGAAGTTTCTCTTGTGAAACCAAGGAGTCAAAATTGCTTATCACAACAAGGAAAATGTGTTTCTAGCGCCCAATCATGAAAAGAACAGAGATTATTATGTGAATCCATGTTTTTCTCAATTGAAAGATGAACTTTAATTCTAAAAATGGTAGAAATAAAAGTTTCTCTTTCAAAACGCAAGCATCAATATCTTTTATCCCAATAAGGAGAATGCATTTATGGTGCCCAATGACAAAAAAGAGGGAGATTATTGCGTGAATCGATGTTTATCCCAATTAAAAGGCGAACTTAAATTCTAAAAATGGTCGCAAGAGAAGTTTTCTTATGAAACCAAAGCATCGAAATCATTTATCCTAATGATGAGAATGTGTTTGAGCTACCCAATCTTGAAAAGAAAAGAGATTATTATGTGAATCCATGTTTATCCCAATTGAAAGACGAACTTCAATTCTAGAAATGGTAGAAAAACAAGTTTTTCTTATGAAACCAAACCATTAAAATCATTTATCCCAACGAGAAAAATGTGATTATGGTATCTCAATCTTGAAAAGAAAAGAGAATATTATGTGAATCCATGTTTATCCCAATTGAAAGATGAACTTCGATTCTAAAAATGGTAGAAAGAGAAGTTTACTTATGACACCCAAGCATCAAAATCATTTATCAAAACAAGGACATTGTGTTTATAGTGCCCAATCATGAAAAGAAAAGAGATTATTTTGTGAATCCATGTTTAGCCCAACTGAAACATGAACTTCAATTCTAAAAAAGGTAGAAAGGAAAGTTTTTCTTATGAAACCAAAGCATCAAAATCATTTATCATAACAAGGAGAATATGTTTATAGTGCCCAATCATGAAAAGAAAGAAGATTATTATGTGAATCCATGTTTATCCTAATTGAAAAATAAACTTCAATTCTAAAAAAGGTAAAAAGGGATGTTTTTCTTATAAAACCAAGGCATCAATATCATTTATCCCAACGAGAAGAACGTGTTTATGGTGCCCAATGACAAAAGGGAGGGAGATTATTACGTGAATCCATGTTTTTCCTAATTGAAAAGCAAACTTAAATTCTAAAAATGGTCGAAAGAGATGCTTTACTTATGAAACCAAAGCATCGGAATCATTATTCCAATAAGGAGAATGTGTTCGTGGTACCCAATCTTGAAAAAGAGCGAGATTATTATGTGAATCCATGTTTATCCCAGTTGAAAGATGAACTTCGATTCTAAAAATGGTCGGAATAGAAGTTTTTCCTATGAAACCAAAGCATCAAAATCATTTATCACAATAACGAGAATGTGTTGATAGTGCGTAATCATGAAAAAAGAAGAGATTGTTATGTGAATCCATGTTTATCCTAATTGAAAGACAAACTTCAACTCTGAAAATAGTAGAAAGTAAAGTTTTTCTTGTGAAACCAAGGTAATAATATTATTTGTCCTAACGAGGAGAATGTGTTCATGGTGCCCAATCATGAAAAGAAAGGAGATTATTACCTGAATCCATGTTTACCCTAATTGAAAAATAAACTTTAATTTTAAAAATGGTAGAAAGAGAAGTTTTTCCTTCGAAACCAAAGCATCAACATCTTTTATCCCAATGAGCAAAATGTGATTATGGTGCCCAATCGAGAAAAGAAGGAGATTGTTATGTGAGTCCACGTTTATCACAATTGAAAGATGAACTTCAATTCTAAAAATGGTAGAAAGAGCAGTTTTTCTTATGAAACCAAAGCATCAAAACCGTTTATCACAACAAGGAGAATATGTTTGTAGTGCCCAAACAAGAAAAGAAAGAAGATTATTATGTAAATCCATGTTTATCCCAATTAAAAGATGAACCTCAATTCAAAAAATGGTAGAAAAAGAAGTTTTTCTTATGAAACCAAAGCATCAAAATCATTTATCCCAACGAGAAAAATGTGATTATGGTGCCCAATCATGAAAAGAAAAGAGATTATTTTGTGAATCAATTTTATCCTAGTTGAAAGACAAACTTCAATTCTAAAAATGGTAGAAAGAGAAGTTTTCCTTATGAAACCAAAGCATTAAAATCGTTTATCACAATAAGGGGAATGTGTTTGTAGTGCCCAATCATGAAAAAAGGAGATTATTAAGTGTATCCATGTTTATCCCAATTGAAAAACAAACTTCAATTCTAAAAAATATAGAAAGGGAATTTTTTTATGAAGCCTAAGCATCAAAATCATTTAACATAACAAGCAGAATGTGTTTATAATGCCCAATCATGAAAAGAAAGGAGATTATTATATGAATCTATGTTTATCCCAATTGAAAAATGAATTCAATTCTAAAAAAGGTAGAAAGGGAAGTTTTTCTTATGATACCAAGGCATCAATATCATTTATCTCAACGAGAAGAATGTGTTTATGGTGCCCAATGAGGAAAAGGAAGGAGATTATTTTGTGCATCCATGTTTATCCCAATTGAAAGGCAAACTTAAGTTCTAAAAACGGTCAAAAAAAAGTTTTTCTTATGAAACCAAAGCATCGAAATCACTTATCCCAATGAGGAGAATGTGTTTGCGGTACCCAATCTTGAAAAGGAAGAAGGTTATTATGTGAATCTATGTTTATCCCAATTGAAAGATGAACTTTGATCCTAAAATGGTAGGAAGAGAAGTTTTTCTTATGAAACCAAGCCATCAAAATCGCTTATCACAGCAACAAGAATGTGTTTATAATGCCCAATCATGAAAAAAAAGAGATCATTATATGAATCCATATTTATCCCATTTAAAAGACAAACTTCAATTCTAAAAATTATAGGAAAAGAAGTTTTTCTTATGAAACCAAAGCATCAAAATCATTTATCCCAAAGAAGAGAATGTGGTTATGGTGCCCAATCATGAAAAAAAAGGTGATTATTTTATGAATCCATGTTTACTCCAACTGAAACATGAACTTTAATTCTAAAAAAGGTACAAAGAAAAGTTTTTCTTATGAAACCAAAGCATCAAAATCATTTATCGTAACAAGGAGAATGTGTTTATAGTGCCCAATCATGAAAAGAAAGAAGATTATTATGTGAATCCATGTTTATCCCAATTGAAAAATGAACTTTAACTCTAAAAAAGGTAGAAAGGGATGTTTTTCTTATGAAACCAAGGCATCAATATCATTTATCCCAACGAGAAGAATGTGTTTATGTTACCCAATGACAAAAGGGAGGGAGATTATTATGTGAATCCATGTTTTTTCCAATTGAAAGGTGAACTTAAATTCTAAAAATGGTCGAAAGAAAAGTTTTTCTTATGAAACCAAAGCATTAAAATTATTTATTCCAAGAAGGAGAATGTGTTTGTGGTACCTAATCTTGAAAATAAGGGAGATTATTATGTGAATCCATGTTTATCCCAATTGAAAGATGAACTTCGATTCTTAAAATGATAGAAAGAGAAGTTTTTCCTATGAAACCAAAGCATCAAAATCATTTCTCACAACAACGAGAATGTGTTGATAGTGCGTAATCATGAAAAAGAGGAGATCGTTATGTGAATCCATGTTTACCCTAATTGAAAGATGAACTTCGACTCTAAAACTAGTAGAAAGTGAAGTTTTTCTTATGAAACCAAGGCAATAATATTATTTGTCCCAACGAGGAGAATGTGTTCATAGTGCCCAATCATGAAAAGAAAAGAGATTACTACCTAAATTCATGTTTACCCCAATTGAAAAATGAACTTCAATTCTAAAAATGGTAGAAAGAGAAGTTTCTCCTTCGAAACCAAAACATCAACATCTTTTATCCCAATGAGAAAATGCGATTATGGTGCCCAATCGAGAAAAAAAGGAGATTATTATGTGAATCCATGTTTATCCCAATCGAAAGATGAACTTCGATTCTAAAAATGGTAAAAAGAGCAGTTTTTCTAATGAAACCAAAGCATCAAAACTGTTTATCACAACAAGGAGAATGTGTTTATAGTGCCCAAACTAGAATAGAAAGGAGATTATTATGTGAATCCATGTTTATCCCAATTGAAAGACGAACTTCAATTCAAAAAATGGTAGAAAAACAAGTTTTTCTTATGAAACCAAAGCATCAAAATCATTTATCCCAACGAGAAAAATGTGATTATGGTGCCCAATCATGAAAAGAAAGGAGATTATTTTGTGAATCCATTTTATCCTAGTTGAAAGACAAACTTCGATTCTAAAAATGGTAGAAAGAGAAGTTTTACTTATGAAACCAAAGCATCAAAATCGTTTATCACAATAAGGAGAATGTGTTTGTAGTGCCCAATCATGAAAAGAAAGGAGATTATTATGTGTATCTATGTTTATCCCAATTGAAAAACAAACTTTAATTCTAAAAAACGTAGAAAGGGAAGCTTTTTTTATGAAGCCTAAGCATCAAAATCATTTAACATAACAAGGAAAATGTGTTTATAGTGCCCAATCTAAAAAGAAAAGAGATTATTATGTGAATCCATGTTTATCCCAATTGAAAAATGAATTCAATTCTAAAAAAGATAGAAAGAGAAGTTTTTCTTATGAAACCAAGGCATCAATATCATTTATCCTAACGAGAAGAATGTGTTTATAGTGCCCAATGACAAAAAAGAAGGAGATTATTTTGTGCATCCACGTTTATCCTAATTAAGAGGCAAACTTAATTTCTAAAAAAGGTCAAAAGAGAAGTTTTTCTTATGAAACCAAAGCATCAAAATCATTTATCCCAATGAAGAGAATGTGTTTGTGGTACCCAATCTTGAAAAGGAGGGAGATTATTATGTGAATCTATGTTTATCTCAATTGAAAGATGAACTTTGATCCTAAAATGGTAGGAAGAGAAGTTTTTCTTATGAAACCAAGCCATCAGAATCACTTATCACAGCAGCGAGAATGTGTTTATAGTGCCCAATCATGAAAAAAAAGGAGATCGTTATATGAATCCCTGTTTATACCATTTGAAAGATAAGCTTTAATTCTAAAAATTATAGGAAAACAAGTTTTTCTTATGAAATCAAAGCATCAAAATCATTTACCCCAAAGAGGAGAATGTGATTATGGTGCCCAATCATGAAAAGAAAGGCAATTATTTTGTGAATTCATGTTTATCCTAATAGAAAGACAAACTTTGATTCTAAAATTGGTAGAAAGTGAAGTTTTCTTATGAAATCAAAGCTTCAAAATCGTTTATCACAACAAGGAGAATGTGTTAATAGTGCCAATCATGAAAAGAGAGGAGATTATTATGTGAATCCATGTTTATCCCAATTAAAAAAAGAACTTCAATTCTAAAAAGGGTAGAAAGGGAAGCTTTTCTTATGAAACCAAATCATCAAAATCATTTATCACAACAAGGAGAATGTGTTTATTGTGCCCAATCATGAAAAAAAAAGAGATTAATATGTGAATCCATGTTTATCCTAATTGAAAGACGAACTTCAGTTCTAAAAATGGTGGAAAAACAAGTTTTTCTTATGAAACCAAAGCATTCAAATAATTTACCCCGATGAGGAGAATGTGATTATGGTGCCCAATCATGAAAAGAAAAGAGATTATTATGTGAATCCATTTTTATCTCAGTGGAAAAATAAACTTCAATTCTAAAATTGGTAGAAAGGGAAGCTTTTCTGAGCAAACCAAAGCATCAAAATCAATTATCACAACAAAGAGAATGTGTTTATTGTGCCCCATCATGAAAAGAAAGGGGATTATTATGTGAATCCATGTTTATCCCAATTGAAAATTGAACTTCAATTCTAAAAAAAAGTACTAAAAGAAGCTTTTCTTATGAAACCAAAACATCAGAATCATTTATCACAACAAGGAGAATGTGTTTATAGTGCCCAATCATTAAAAGAAAGGAGATTATTATGTGAATCCATGTTTATTCCAATTTAAAATTGAACTTTAATTCTAAAAAAAGGTAGCAAGGGAAGCTTTTCTTATGAAACCAAAGCATCAAAATCGTTTATCACAACAAAGAGAATGTGTTTATTGTGCCCAATCATGAAAAGAAATGAGATTATTATGTGAATACATGTTTATCCTAACTGAAAGATGAACTTCCATTCTAAAAATGGTGGAAAAACAAGTTTTCTTATGAAATCAAAGCATCTAAATCATTTATCCCAACGAGGAGAATGTGATTATGGCACCCAATCATGAAAAGAAAGGAGATTATTATGTGAATCCATGTTTATCACAAATGAAAGATGAACTTTAATTCTAAAAATAGTAGAAAAATAAGTTTACCTTATGAAACCAAAGCATTAATATCGTTTATCCCAACAAGGAGAATGTGTTTACAATGAGTCAATCATGAAAAGAAAGGAGATTATTATGTGAATCCATGTTTATCCCAATTAAAAGACGAACTTCAATTCTAAAAATGGTAGAAAAATAAGTTTTTCTTATGAAACTAAAGCATCAAAATCATTTATCCCAATGAGGAGAATGTGGTTATGATGCCCAATCATAAAAAGAAAAGAGATTATTATGTGAATCCATATTTATCCTAATTGAAAAATGAACTTTAATTCTAAAAAGGGTAGAAAGAGAAGCTTTTCTTATGGAACCCTAGCATCAAAATCATTTATCATAACAAGGAGAATGTGTTTATAGTGCCCAATCATGGAAAGAAGGGTGATTATTATGTGAATCCATGTTGATCCTAATTGAAAGGCGAACTTCAATTCTAAAAATAGTAGAAAAAGAAGTTTTTCTTATGAAACTAAGCCATCAATATCATTTATCCCAATGGGGAGAATGTGATTATGGTGCCCAATCATGAAAAGAAAGGAGATTATTATGTGAATCCATGTTTCTCCCAATTGAACGACGAACCTTAATTCTAAAAATTGTAAAAAAAACAAGTTTTTCATATGAAACAAAGCATAAAAATTATTTATCCCAATGAGGAGAATGTGTTTATGGCATCCAATCATGAAAAGAAAAGAGATTATTATGTGAATCCATGTTTATCCCAATTGAAAGGTGAACTTTAATTCTAAAAATAGTAGAAAGAGAAGTTTTTCTTATGAAACCAAGGCATCAATATCATTTACCCCAACGAGGAGAATGTGTTTATGGTGCCCAATCATGAAAAGAAAGGAGATTATTATGTGAATCCATGTTTATCCTAATTGAATGACAAACTTCGATTCTAAAAATTTTAGAAAGTGAAGTTTTTTTGTGAAACCAAAGCATCAAATTTGTTTATCAAAACAAGGAGAATGTGTTTATAGTGCCCAATCATGAAAAGAAAGGAGATTATTATATGAATCAATGTTTATCCCAATTGAAAGATGAACTTCAATTCTAAAAATGGTAGAAAAACAAGTTTTTCTTTTGAAATCAAAGCATCAAAATGTTTATCTGAACGAGAAGAATGTCATTATGGTGCCCAATCTTGAAAAGAATGGAAATTATTATGTTAATCCATGTTTATCCCAATTGAAAGAAGAATTTCAATTCTAAAAATGGTAGAAATATAAGTTTTTTTTCGAAACCAAAGCATTAATCTCATATATCCCAACGAGGAGAATGTGTTTATGGTGCCCAATCTTGAAAACAAAGGAGACTATTTTGTGAATCCATGTTTATCCCAATTGAAAGACGAAATTCAATTCTAAAAATATTAGAAATAAAAGCTTTTCTTATGAAACCAAGGCATCAATATCCTTGATCCCAACAAGGAGAATGTGTTTATGGTGCTCAATCATGAAAAGAAGGGAGATTATTATGTGAATCCATGTTTATCCCAATTGAAAAACCAACTTCAATTCCAAAAAAAGTAGAAAAGAAGTTTTGCTTATGAAACCAAGGCATCTATACCATTTATCCTACTAAAAGGAATGTGTTTATGGTGCCAAATGATGAGAAGAAAGGATATTATTATGTCAATCCATGTTTATCCCAATTGAAAGATGAACTCGATTCTAAAAATTGTAGAAAAAAAAGTTTTTCTTTCGAAACCAAATAAAGCCGTTTATCACAATAAGGAAAATGTGTTTATAGTGCCCAATCATAAAAAAAAGGGAGATTATTACGTGAATCAATGTTTATCCCAACTGAAAGGCGAACTTGAATTCTAAAAATGGTAGAAAGAAAAGCATTTCTTATGAAATCGAAGCATCGAAATCATTTATCCCAATAAGGAGAAGATGTTTACGCTGCCCAATCTAGAAAAGAAAGTAGATTATTATGTGAATCCATGTTTATCCCAATTGAAAGGTGAACTTCAATTCTTAAAATAGTAAAAGAAGAAGTTTTTCTTATGAAACCAAGGCATCAATATCATTTATCCCTATGAGGAAAAAGTGTTTATCGTGCCCAATCATGAAAAAAAAAGAGATTATTATGTGAATCCATGTTTTTCCTAATTGAAGGATGAACTTCAACTCTAAAAATGGGAGAAAAACAAGTTTTTCTTATGAAACTAAAGCATCAAAATCATTTATCCCAATGAGGAGAATATGATCATGGTGCCTAATCATGAAAAGAAAGGAGATTATTATGTGAATCCATGTTTATCCTAATTAAAAGATGAGCTTTGATTCTAAAAATAATAGAAAACGAACTTTTTCTTTTGAAACCAAAGCATCAAAATTGTTTATCATAACAAGGAGAATGTTTTTATAGTGCCCAATCATGAAAAAAAAGGAGATTGTTATGTGAATTCATGTTTATCCCAATTGACAGATAATCTTTGATTCTAAAATTGGTAGTAAGTGAAGTTTCCTTGTTAAACCAAAGCATCAAAATTGTTTATCAGAACAAGGAGAATGTGTTTATAGTACCCAATCATGAAAAGAAAGGAGATTATTATATGAATCAATGTTTATCCTAATTGAAATATGAACTTCAATTCTAAAAGTGGTAGAAAAACAAGTTTTTCTTATGAAACCAAAGCATCAAAATATTTATCCAAACGAGAAAAATGTCGTTATGGTGCCCAATCTTGAAAAGAATGGAAATTATTATGTGAATCCACGTTTATCCTAATTGAAAGACAAACTTCAATTCTAAAAATGATAGAAAAACAAGTTTTTCTTGTGAAACGAAGGCACTAATATCATTTATCCCAATGAGGA
The DNA here is from genome assembly GCA_038382025.1 of Adansonia gregorii. NCBI lineage: Eukaryota > Viridiplantae > Streptophyta > Magnoliopsida > Malvales > Malvaceae > Adansonia > Adansonia gregorii. Next base: position 6,136 of record JBBYHO010534847.1, on the reverse strand, counting down.
GAATATGTTTATAGTGCCTAATCATGAAAGGAAAGGAGATTATTATGTGAATCCATGTTTATCCTGATTGAAAGATGAACTTCAATGCTAACAATGGTAGAGAAACAAGTTTTTCTTGTGAGACTAAAGCATCAAAATCATTTATCCCAATGCGGAGAATATGATTATGGCGCCCAATCATGAAAAGAGAGGAGATTACTATGTGAATCCATGTTTATCCCAATTAAAAATTGAACTTCAATTCTAAAAGAGGTAGCAAGGGAAGCTTTTCCTGTAAAACCAAAGCATCAAAATCGTTTATCACAATAAGGAAAATGTGTTTATTGCGCCCAATCATGAAAAGAAAAGAGATTATTATGTGAATCAATGTTTATCCCAATTAAAGGGCGTACTTGAATTCTAAAAATGGTAGAAAAAAAAGCTTTTCTTATGAAACCAAAGCATCAAAATCATTTATCCCAGCAAGAAGAAGATGTTTATGGTGCCTAATCATGAAAAGAATGAAAATTATTATGTGAATCCATGTTTATCCCAATTGAATGACAAACTTTGATTCTAAAAATGGTAGAAAGTAAAGTTTTTCTTGTGAAACCAAAGCATGAAAATTATTTATCAGAACAAGAAGAATGTGTTTGTAGTGCCCAATCATGAAAAAGAAAGAGATTACTATATAAATCAATGTTTCTCCAAATTGAAAGATGAAGTTTAATTCTAAAAATGGTAGAAAAAAAAGCTTCTCTTATGAAACCAAAGCATCAAAATATTTATCTGAACGAGGAGAATGTCTTTATGGTGCCCAATCCTGAAAAGAATGGAAATTATTATGTGAATCCACGTTTATCCCAATAGAAAGATGAACTTCAATTTTTAAAATGGTAGAAATAAAAGTTTTTCTTTCAAAACCAAAACATCGACCTCATTTATCCCAACGAGGAGAATGTGTTTATGGTGCCCAATCTTTTAAAGAAAAGAGATTATTACGTGAATCCATGTTTATCCCAATTGAAAGACTAACTTCAATTCTAAAAATGGTAGAAAAATGAGTTTTCCTTGTGCGACTAAAGCATAAAAATCATTTATCCCAATGAGGAGAATGTTATTATAGTACCCAATCATGAAAAGAAAGGAGATTATTATGTGAATCCATATTTATCCCACTTGAAAATTGAACTTCAATTCTAAAATAGGGAGCAAGGGAAGCTTTTCTTATGACACCAAAGCATCAAAATCGTTTATCACAATAAGGAGAATGTGTTTATTGCGCCCAATCGTGAAAAGAAAGGACATTATTATCTGAATCGATGTTTATCCCAATTGAAGGGTGAACTTGAATTCTAAAAATGATAGAAAGAAAAGTTTTTCTTATGAAACCAAAGCATCGAAATCATTTGTCCCAATGATGAAAAGATGTTTATGGTGCCTAATCATGAAAAGAAAGGAGATTATTATGTGAATCCATGTTTATTCCAATTGAATAACAAACTTTGATTCTAAAAAAGGTAGAAAGTGAAGTTTTTCTTGTGAAAGCAAAGTATTAAAATCGTTTATCAGAACAATGAGAATGTGTTTATAGTGCCCAATCATGAAAAGAAAAGAGATTATTATATGAATTGAGGTTTCTCCCAATTGAAAGAAAGACGAACTTTAATTTTAAAAATGGTAGAAAAATAAGTTTTTCTTATGAAACTAAAGCATCAAAATATTTATCCAAACGAGGAGAATGTCATTATGGTGCCCAATCATGGGAGAAATGGAAATTATTATGTGAATCCATGTTTATCCCAATAGGAAAATGAACTTTAATTCTAAAAATGGTAGAAAGAGAAGCTTTTCTTATGAAACCAAAGCATCGAAATCATTTATCCCAATGATGAAAAGATGTTTATGGTGCCTAATCATGAAAAGAAAGGAGATTATTATGTGAATCCATGTTTATTCCAATTGAATAACAAACTTTGATTCTAAAAAAGGTAGAAAGTGAAGTTTTTCTTGTGAAAGCAAAGTATTAAAATCGTTTATCAGAACAATGAGAATGTGTTTATAGTGCCCAATCATGAAAAGAAAAGAGATTATTTTATGAATTAAGGTTTCTCCCAATTGAAAGAAAGACGAACTTTAATTTTAAAAATGGTAGAAAAATAAGTTTTTCTTATGAAACTAAAGCATCAAAATATTTATCCAAACGAGGAGAATGTCATTATGGTGCCCAATCATGGGAGAAATGGAAATTATTATGTGAATCCATGTTTATCCCAATAGGAAAATGAACTTTAATTCTAAAAATGGTAGAAATAGAAGTTTCTCTTTCGAAACCAAAGCATCAATCTCATTTATCCCAACGAGGAGAATGTGTTTATGGTGCCCAATCTTGAAAAGAAAGGAGATCATTATATGAATCCATGCTTATCCCAATTGAAAGACGAACTTCAATTCTAAAAATGGCAAAGAAACAAATTTTTCTATTGAGACTAAAGCATCAAAATCATTTATCCCAATGTGAAGAATGTGATTATGGTGCCCAATCATGAAAAAAAAAAGATTATTATGTGAATCTATGTTTATCCCAATTGAAAATTGAACTTCATTTCTAAAAAAGGTAGCAAGGAAAGCTTTTCTTATGAAACAAAAGCATAAAAATCATTTATCACAACAAGGAGAATGTGTTTATTGTGCCTAATGATGAAAAGAAAGGAGATTATTATGTGAATCCATGTTTATCCCAACTGAAGGGAGAGCTTGAATTCTAAAAATGGTATAAAAAAAGTTTTTCTTTTGAAACCAAAGTAGCAAAATCATTATCCCAATGAACAAAATATGTTTATGGTGCCCAATCATGAAAAGAATGGAGATTATTATGTGAATCCATGTTTATCCCAATTTAATGATAAACTTCGATTCTAAAAATGGTAGAAAGTGAAGTTTTTCTTATGAAACCAAAGTATCAAAATCATTTATCAGAATAAGGAAAATGTGCTTATAGTGTCCAATCATGAAAAGAAAGGAGATTATTATATGAATCAATGTTTCTCCCAATTGAAAGACGAGCTTTAATTCTAAAAATGGTAGAAAACAAGTTTTTCTTATAAAACCAAAGTATCAAAATATTTATCCAAATAAGGAGAATGTCATTATGGTGCCCAATCTTGAAAAGAATGAAAATTATTATGTGAATCCATGTTTATCCTAATTGAAGGATGAATTGTAATTCTAAAAATGGTAAAAAAACAAGTTTTTCTTGTGAAACGGAGGCATCAATATCATTTATCCCAACAAGGAGAATGAGTTTATAGTGCCCAATCATGAAAGGAAAGGAGATTATTATGTGAATTCATGTTTATCCCAATTGAAAGATGATCTTCAATTCTAAAAATGGTAGAAAAATAAGTTTTTCTTGTGAGACTAAAGCATCAAAATCATTTATCCCAATAAGGAGAATGTTATTATGGTGCCCAATCATGGAAAGAAAGGAGATTGTTACGTGAATCCATGTTTATCCCAATTGAAAATTGAACTTCAATTCTAAAAAAGATAGCAAGGGAAGCTATTCTTATGAAACCAAAGCATCAAAAGCGTTTATCACAACAAGGAGAATGTGTTTATTGTGCTCAATCATGAAAAGAAATGAGATTATTATCTGAATAAATATTTATCCCAATTGAAGGGCAAACTTGAATTCTAAAAATGTTAGAAAGAGAGGGTTTTCTTATGAAACCAAAGCATCAAAATCATTTATCCGAATAAGAAGAAGATGTTTATGGTGCCTAATCATGAAAAGAAACGAGATTATTGTGTGAATCCATGTTTATCCTAATTGAATGACAGACTTCGATTCTAAAAATGATAGAAAGTGAAGTTTTTCTTGTGAAACCAAAGCATCAAAATCGTTTATCAGAACAGGGAAAATGTGTTTATAGTGCCCAATCATGAAAAGAAATGAGATAATTATATGAATCAATGTTTCTCCCAATTGAAAGATGAACTTTAATTCTAAAAATGGTAGAAAAACAAGTTTTTCTTATGAAACCAAAGATTGAAATATTTATCCGAACGAGGAGAATGTCATTATGGTGTCCAATCTTGAAAGGAATGGAAATTATTATGTGAATCCACGTTTATTCTAGTAGAAAGATGAACTTCAATTCTAGAAATGGTAAAAATAGAAGTTTCTCTTTCGAAACCAAAGCGTCAATCTCATTTATCCCAGCGAGGAGAATGTGTTTATGGTGCCTAATCTTGAAAGGAAAGAAGATTATTATGTGAATCCATGTTTATCCCAATTGAAAGATGAACTTCAATTCTCAAAATGGTAGAAAAACAAGTTTTTCTAGTGAGACTAAAGCTTCAAAATCATTTATCCCAATGCGAAGAATGTGATTATGGTGCCTAATCATGAAAAGAAAAGAGATTATTATGTGAATCCATGTTTATCCCAATTAAAAATTGAACTTCAATTCTAAAAAAGGTAGCAAGGGAAGCTTTTCTTATGAAACCAAAGCATAAAAAGCATTTATCACAATGAGGTGAATGTGTTTATTGTGCCCAATGATGAAAAGAAAAAAGATTATTACATGAATCTATGTTTATCCCAATTGAAGGGTGAGCTTGAATTCTAAAAATAGTATAAAGAGAAGTTTTTCTTGTGAAACCAAAGCAGCGAAATCATTTATCCCAATGAGGAGAAGATGTTTATGGTGCCTAATCATGAAAAGTAAAGAGATTATTATGTGAATCCATGTTTCACCCAATTAAATGACAAACTTCGATTCTAAAAATGGTAGAAAGTGAAGTTTTTCATGTGAAACTAAAGCATTAAAATCATTTATCAGAACAAGGAGAATGTGTTTATAGTGCCCAATCATGAAAAGAAAAGAGATTAGTATATGAATCAATGTTTCTCCCAATTGAAAGATGAACTTCAATTCAAAAAATGGTAGAAAAATAATTTTTTCTTATGAAACTAAAGCGTCAAAATATCTATCCGAACGAGGAGAATGTCACTATGGTGCCCAATCTTGAAAAGAATGGGAATTGTTATGTGAATCCATATTTATTCCAATTGAAAAAAGAACTTCAATTCTAAAAATAGTAGAAATAAAAGCTTTTCTTTCAAAACCAAAGCATCAATCTCATTTATCCCAATGAGGAGAATGTGTTTATGGTGACCAATCTTGTTAAGAAAGGAGATTATTATGTGAATCCATGTTTATTCCAATTGAAAGATGAATTTCGATTCTAAAAATGGTAGAGAAACAAGTTTTTCTTGGGAGACTAAAGCATCAAAATCATATATCCCATGAGGAGAATATGATTATGATGCCTAATCATGAAAAGAAAAGAGATTATTATGTGAATCCATGTTTATCCCAATTGGGAATTGAACTACAATTCTACAAAAGGTTGCAAGGGAAGCTTTTCTTACAAAACTAAAGCATCAAAATCATTTATCACAATAAGGAGAATGTGTTTATTGTTCCCAATGATGAAAAGAAAGGAGATTATTATGTGAATCCATGTTTATCCTAATTGAAGGGCAAACTTGAATTATAAAAATAGTAGAAAGAAAAGTTTTTCTTATGAAACCAAAACATCAAAATCGTTTATCCCAATGAGGAGAAGATGTTTATGGTGCCCAATCATGAAAGAAAGGAGATTGTTATGTGAATCCATGTTTATCCCAATTGAATGACAAATTTCGATTCTAAAAATGGTAGAAAGTGAACTTTTTCTTGTGAATCCAAAGCATCAAAATCATTTATCAGAACAAAAAAAGTGTGTTTATAGTGCCCAATTATGAAAAGAAAGGAGATTATTATATGAATAAATGTTTATCCCAATTGAAAGACGAACTTTAATTTTAAAAAAGGTAGAAAAACAAGTTTTTCTTATGAAACTAAAGCACCAAAATATTTATCCGAACGAGGAGAATGTCATTATGGTGCCCAATCTTGGGAGGAATGGAAATTATTATGTGAATCCATGTTTATCCCAATTGAAAAATGAACTTCGATTCTAAAAATGGTAAAAATAAAAGTTTCTCTTTCGAAACCAAAGCATCAATCTCATTTATCCCAATAAGGAGAATGTGATTATGGTGCCCAATCATGAAAAGAAAGGAGATTATTATGTGAATCCATGT
>JBBYHO010534836.1:0-14411 GCA_038382025.1 Adansonia gregorii | reverse complement strand
TAAACTACAATGAATGCACTATTATTTATAAGAAAATAAGAATACGGGGCCCTTAAAAAACAAATAAAGTTTGGTTTAGCAAAGGACGCCATGAAGCTTTTGAGAAAGCTAAAATATTTTGGTTTGAACTAACAAAGTTCTTTACTTTGGACTCCCCAAGTATAGATTGAAAAGTTATAGACAAAGTCGAAATTAAACTTGAATTATCATCGCTTTTCATTTTTTTTAATAATATAATTAATGGGTATCTTTGTTTTAGCTAAACATATAACCCTAGCGAACTTAAAAACCCATATATCTAATCGATCCAATGTAAATTTTTATTTTTAAATTGACTATTAAAATGAAACTTCGATCGATTCTCTTTTTACTAATTGAAACCAATTCTTGTGAGTATTATTATCTTTCATTTCATTAGTTAATTAAGGATGAAAATAGATAATAAACAATTAAATATCCAACACGACATGATATTTTTTACAAATTTAAATAATTTTTAAATATTTTAAAAAATTATAAATAGATAATGACTTTTTTTTTGTGTATAATAGAAAACTTAATTTAAGTTAATATCGTTCAAATATATATATATATATAATTAATGAGGTGCTAATAATGAGGCATCACCATCAGCATCCATAATTAAAGTTTTGGTACCATATGGGTTATGATTATAAGTTCATCTGCAATTCAGCTTAGACATATGTTACCTTTTATTTATTTATTTTGCTGATTTGGTAGTTAGGACTGGTAGAAATATGAAGCAATCACATGGTTCCCATAGTAAGATCATAGACATATGAAGTACCATTACTTGATTTTAAGGGTTTTTTTTTTCTTTTTTCTTTTTGGGGATTTTCTATCTCTCTCTGCTTTACTGTTCTTTCTTTTTATCATGCATTTCCAACATCTTTATTTATTTTTTTCATCATCTACCAAGAAAAGCAAAAGGAGAAAATCGATCAATCTTACAAACAAGAACAAACAAAATATCTTGCTTTCTTATTTTATATAGATTTCTTATAATGCAAGTTTTGGAAACCCCAAAAAAAAATTAAAACAATATAGAATTTCAAAGGGAAAAAAGTTGGGAAAGGGTGTGATAGTTTCAAAATAAATTGAAGCGAGGTTATTGAAAGGCTATTCAAGAAAGAGGCACAGTTCGCAAATTTAAAGGAAAAAGAAATAAGCTAGAATAAATATACATTATATATATATATATGAGTTAATTTAAATGATTCAAACTTTAATTTAATTAAATTATTTAATTATTTTTAACAGACGAATGAAGTAAGTATAATTTTTAAATTTCAGCATACACGGCTCTTTTCTTTGTTCCTCAATCACAGCCACAAATGACAAAGTGAAACAGGTGGCCATGCGAAATAGACCATGTCTGTACCATGCAAAAGTCATCATTAAACAATCAAATACGGAAAGTAAGGGCCAAAGAGTAATGCAACTAACTATTATTGGACACACACACACATACATATATATATATATATATGTATTGATGTATTATGATATTATATATATATTTACTACATTATACAATATCAATAGTTATTTATGTATATATCATAATTATACATATTTATATAACTACTGAATATAATATTTTATATTATAATAAATAAATACATTTAATAGTGATATACACAATGTGTATTATTATAATTAATATATATTATATCTTGTATAATATTTTTGTAATTATATTATAAAAATTATATATATAATAAATTATAGTACATTCATATTATATTGAAATTTTTTTATTTTTAATATTAATTTTAATTAACAAACGTACATAACTTTATTACAAGATCATTTTGTAACAAGTCAAATAAAAATAAAGTTTGTTATCAAAGTGATTTTTAAATAAACTGATTAAGTCATCAATATTGTTTTATAAAACTATTTATATTTTTAAAAGTTAAAAGTTTTTAGAATAATTAATTATTATAATATTTTATTTTAAAAAATATTTTAAAATAATAATAATAATATTTTATTATAGTTAATATAATTTAATTTTGTTAGCATATTATTTTAAAATTAAAGATTAATTTACTTGGTAAAATTTTTTTTTCCTCGTTTCAAGCGAAGGTTTTAATCTCTATGTTATAAATTTTAATATTTTATAAATATTTAAAAACAATTATAATTTTATATTATATAATATTTTAAAGGTTCAAAGTTGTTACTGCTTAAAAGTAGAATTAATTATTAAAATTTTAATTTAAATTAAAATTAAAAAAGATTTATAGCTTACAAATTTGAAAATAATTTGAATATGTTGAAACTCGTCCGAACTCGAATTAATTCGAATCTAAATTAATTCAAATTCAAAAAAATTTATATCCAAAATAATTTAAATTTAAACTAATTTGAGCTTAAATTTATTCAAATTTAAAAATTTAAATTAAAAAATACTTAAATTTAAAATAATTTAAATTTAAAATAAATTTAAATTTAAAATAATCTAAATAAACAATAATTCTATCAAAACCCGTTGGTTTGCTACCCCCACGATAGGTTTTCAAACAAAAAAAAGGACGGAAAAAAAACAAATCTTCCAGAAAACGGATGTACATGGATTTACTATTTCACGAGGATAAAACGTCGCCATAATCCGTATTAACGGCTCCTCTTGCTCCACGCAAACTAAGTTAAACCACTGCAGCTATACAACTACAACGACAAAAGTCAGCTTCCATCTTTTATTGAGAGACCGAAACACAGAAATCCAAAGGAAAAAATGGGTGATTCAAAGGTGGAAACTATCTCCAGATTAGCTCAATGGAGGATCGATAACTTTGGTCCTTGTTCTTGCAAAAAATCCTATCCATTCAAGCTTGGTCTTTGGAACTGGTACGTACTTTTTTTATGTGAAACCCAGATTTTTTTTTCTTTTCTTCGAAACTGTTTTTCTATGATTTTTTTGACTGATTCTTGGGCGATTTCTGGGACTTTTTAATGAAATATAGGCACTTGTATATAGAGAAGAATAAATATTTGTCTATTCGTTTATTTCCTGAGCCATCTGAAGTGTCCGAGGAGCATCCACCTTTCGCTAAATTTAGACTTCAGGTCTCAAATGCTGGTGCTAATCGTAAAGTTTATATCTCTCCAGGTTTTACCTTATTCTTCTTTTAAATCTCCTTTGTTTTCTGATTTGTTTAATGATTTTGACATTCGCAATTGATATTTACTTTAATAAAAGAAATGTAACTTTCTGCGATTTAATTATAGGTTTTTTGTGTTTGTTTTCTGTTATGTGATAAAAGACACAATAGATAACCGGTTATCTAAATTGATAGGAAAGGTGGAAAGGTCCAAGTTTTATACTTTTTAATGAAGTTCTACCTAAGTATAAGTCGAATGAGTGATTTAAGTTTAGAATAAAAGTGCAAGCTGAGGATGGAGCAGACTGTGTTGCACGTAAGTCCCATGAACGAGATGATGGGTGAAGAAATAATGGAAAGATGATGAGGTTTTTGGTATTTGAACATATCATCTCCACCATTGTTGCCCTTACTCTTTATTTTTTTTGAAAATTTTATGTTTAAAATCTCTATCTGAAAAATGTTTGAATATGAGTAAAGGGATGTAACTTCTAAGAACCTTCTAAATATATAAAAAAATTTTAAAAAAATCCGAATAAACATGTGTCAAATACATATTCATATTTGATTCTCATTTTTAAATTCGAATAATATCCGAATTCGAGTAGCATAGATTTACACTCTAATTATAGAAGAAATGAATAATTGAATGATCAGTTATTCAAAAGCTGTAGCTAATAGGAAAATATATCTAAACTTTTATGTTAAAATTATTGTAGTGGAAGAATGTAAATTGTGAAAGTGAAAAGAAATTTCGGATTTGGAGTTGATTTCTATTATCTACGAAAATATGACTTTACCCTGGCTTTGTGCGTCCGTTGGTGTTCTTTGTAATAGAATTTTTAGAATGGAAATGACATTTGAAATTAGATTGTGATTCTTGATTGTGGGTAATGTTTATTTATGTTACTTCGATTTTATTTTTCTAAAAATATTTGCGTCTGATATTTAATACGGCTATAAAGATAAATCCTTTAAATAACATATATGAAAAAATTTAAAAAAAATTGAATATATCTATTTCCTATACTTATCTAGAGCTCGAGTAATATAACGAAAAGATGGAATAAAATGGCTCACCTTTTATGCAAAGTGTTCTTATTTTTCAGGAGAAAAATGGGGGGGGGGGAGAAAGAACATCTTTGATAAATTTAGTTGTGTTTATTTATACTATTTAGATTTAGGTATAAGTGTCAAATATAAATTTATGTTTAAAGCAAGTATGTTCAATATCTTTCAAGCTCCATGTATTTGTAGAGTCTTTAAAAAATCATATCTCTATATTCATGTCCGAATAATATTGAACTCGAGTATCAAATATAAGTGATTTAAAAAAGAGCAAGTCACATTAACTTACTTTGAAATTTTTGGGTGTGATCCGACTTAAGCATGCTAATATGACAACAAATAAATTTACCAAAAAATAAAAAGGGACATGCAGCAAGAAATAAAACACAAAAAGAATAAACATAGGAACACGAGATTTTATATGGTTTGATTTTTAAGCCTACGTCCACAGGTAAAGGCAATGAGAAATTTCACTATAATAACAAAGAGTAGATTACAACTGTTTTGACATTGAAAAGAAAACTCAATAGCTTACAACTCTATTTTGCAAAATACCTAAAAATTACAACATAGATTCCCTTCACTTCTCACTCTCGACTTGCTCGTGCTTTCACTCCCTTATTTCTTTTGCTTCCTCATGTCATGATCTCGAGCCTATTTATACCAATCAAAAACTTACCTTGCATTTAATGCAAAACATTAAATTTCCAAAGCCATTATTTAATGGCTTGAATTTGATGAGATTAAGAGATGCCAATCTTTGCAGAGTTAGGTTCGACACCTAACTTTGAAAATGGTAGAAATGAATTTGAAGCCATCGCTAACAAATGTCCACTTTGGTTTGAAATTCAACTAAACTGAAAGATAATAGTAAATTTCTCGCAATTGAATTGCTCTTCCATGTGCCTCTTAGGGCATTAATCAATCACGGATAAAAAACAAGTTCAAGCAATGCTTGAACTTGCAAGCAAGGATAACCTTTACCAACAAGGATTTTCCTCAGTAGAAATCTAGATCACAATATCACCTTGTATGACATGATTCCGGATGAAGTGATATCTAACATCAACGTGTTTCATTTGTTCATGAAACATCTGATTTTTGGTTAGATGAATGGCAGTCTAGCTATGACAAAACACAACAGTAGAATCCTACTGTAAGCTAGATTGCTAACTAGACCATTCATCGACAATGCTTCTTTCACTGTTTTTGCTACTAGCATATATTTTGCCTCTATCGTAGACAAGACTGTAATATAGCTTTTCAACTAATGGCTCCTCAAGAAAGAGTGAATACATAACTTGTCAAAGATCTTCTTTTATCTAAATCCTGGAAATAATCAGAGTCTACAAAACCAATGATACTATTAGAACAGTTACTTTGATTATATATCAAAAGTAAATTTCCAGTACCTATCATATACCTGAAATCCATTTCATGGCCAACCAATGTTCTTTACCAGGATAAGCCATATATCTGCTTACTACATTGATTGCTTGTGAAATGTCTAGATGAGTGCAAACCACTGCATACATCATGCTTCTAACTATAGTTGAGTATGAGATGTGAGACATTTGCTGCTTTTCTTCATTAGATTATGGTGACAGTTATGTTGAGAATTTGAAGTACGCTATTAAAAGAGTACTCATAGATTTAGCCTTATCCAAACTGAAGCTTCAAGCATCCTTTCAATATAATTTTTCTGCGATAATTGAAACTTACCTGTTTGAAAATCTCTATGAATATTTATGCCTAATATTTTTTTGGCAGCGCTTAAATCCTTTTCTTGAGCTTAGCATTTAATTGAGATTTTGACTTGTTGATTTTTGATATGTTCTTGGTAGCAATCAATATGTCATCAATGTATAGCAGCGAATAAATATATGAACGATCTGAGAGTTTTCTATGATAGACACGAGCATCATAATCATATCTTGTATAAGAATGTTCAATCAGGAAGTTGTAAAACCGCTTGCACTATTGTCTAGGTGATTATTTCAGTCCGTATAAAGACTTCTTTAATAGCCAAACATGATCTTCCTTGTCAGGCACCATGAAACCCTTTACTTGATGCATGTAGATTGTTTTCTTTAGCTCAACATACAAGAATGCTGTTTTTACATCAAGCTGCACAAGTTCTAGGTTGAACTTGGCCATCGCGGCAAGCAACAAATGGATAGAGCTATGCTTCACAGTCGGGGAGAAAACCTTATTATAATCAATTCCATCTTTTTGACTAAAGCTCTTAGCAACTAATTGTGCCTTGAATCCAGCTACCTCAACCCTTGGGACGCTTTCATTTTTCTTAAAAACCTATTTGTAACTAGCATTTATTTGATCACTTGGTGGTTTAACCAATTCTTAAGTGTAGTTCTTGTGTAGAGATTTTATCTCCTTACTCATTGCAAGTGCCCACTGAGCTGACTCATCGGATATGACAACCTCATTATAATTGGAAGGTTCTATACCAATAGATCACTGCGTAAAAGACCATATCAACATTTGCATACCGCTAATAAGGTTTGATTTGCCTTCTTGTTCCTCTAGTGATAATGCTATATTGTTGTTTTTGAACTGTTGAATCTCTATGACAATCCCACACCTTATCATAGTTATCTTGGACTGAAGTACGTTCTATAAAAATTAGAGCCTCTATTCGACACTCCATTTACTTCTCAATATCGTGATCTCATTTATTGTTTAACTCATTTTTTTAGGAATTAATGGTGGATCGAAGCATGGATGACTCGTTAAAAGTTGTATCTATGATGAATATGAATTTTGGTGACTCCGGATCAGGATACCACAACTTGTATCCCTTCATCTAAAAAAGATGCATTTTTTCGCTGTGTTTAAGTTTGCCTTCATTAACATGAGCAAAAATAGGGTAGCTAAACAATATTAAACTAGAGTAATCAGCAAGAGAACTAGGTCATACTTCTTCAGGAGTTTTTCAGCTCAATGGCTATAGACAAAGATTTGTTTACTAGATAGCATGCAATATTTACTGCTTTAGCCCAAAAGTCTTCACCGAGCCTAGCATTTGATCTCATACACTGACCTCATTCCAAGAGAGTTCTATTCATGTGTTCTTCAACTTTGTTTTGTTATGGTCTATGGCAAACAGTGTAAGGTCTCACTATTATTTTATTTTCGCAGAACTCATTGAATTAACCTAAGCAATACACCAAGCTATTATCTATTGAAAATCGCTCGATCTGTTTACCTGTTTGACTTTTGATCAAAGTTTTAAATTGCTTAAAGTTGACAAGAACTTGATTTTTGCATTTTAGGAAATACATCTAATTTTTTCTCGAGTAATCATCAATAAAAGTTAATAGCTACTTGCAACCACCTTTTCAAATAGTTGTAGAAGCACTTGAGCTTGCCTGCTCAATACTGATAGACCTTTTTGGCATGTCAAAGCTATACTTGCCATAAATTGTCAGTGTTAGAATCTGGATCAACTGATGATGATACTATTATAGCACCTGTAACCATGGTACCATCCAAGAAGTAAAGTCCTCACTCTAAATGTTTTTGCATCATAGTTATAGCACCGAAGAATACCCTCAGCACTCCACCTTTATTGGAATACTGAAGGCCTTTCTTGTCCAAAATACTCAAGGAAATTAGATTGTTCCTCATTTAGGGAATGTGCTAAACATTTCTAAATGATTCTAACAATACTGCCAAACATCTTTATATGGATTGGTCTAATCTCCATTACTTGGCATATGTGGTCATCTCTTATTAGCACAGAACTAGCACACCTTTTATATGTTAAAATAAATCATTCGAGGTACTTATGTGAAATGTGGCAACTATATCAAGAATTCATTTTTCACCAACATGAGAATCAAATACTATTAGAACAGTCTTGGCATTATTTGAAGATTCTACATTAACCATATGTACATGATCATTGGACTATTGTGGTTTAGCTTTATCCCCTTTTTTAGACAATCTTTTTTTATCTTTTTTCCTAGATTATGATCTAGAGTGATTCTTGTTTGAATCTTAATTTCGATCTCACCCAAGAAACTAAACATTCACATTGATTATTTTCACCTACCTTACTAGTGAGTTTCTTTCTCAACTTACTAGAATGTAATGCATTTTTCAGCTTTCGAGAGAAATATCATCATAATCGTACATGGCATTGACAAAATTCTTGTATGAAGGTGGTAAAGAACATAAAACAATTAGTGCTTAATCATCATCATCAATTTTAATATCAGTATTATTGACCCATAATAATAGAATCGAAGTCATCGAGGTGTTATGAAATGGGTGTACCTTCCTTTATTTTAAGGGCGTAAAGTCATTGCTTGAGATAGAGTTGGTTTGTCAATGACTTCATTATGTACTTGTTCTCTAATTGAACGCATAAATCGGACATGATAGTCTCATTGGCTACCTTCTATAAAACTTCATCTCTTAGACTTAGCAGAATAGCACTATGTGCTTTTTCTAGTATTTCATCTTTTTGCTTTTCCAAGAGTGTGTTTGGTAGTTTATCTCTACCAGACAATGCTTTTAACAATCCTTGTTGAATCGACATCGCTTGCATCTTGATGCGCCATAGACTGAAGTTATTTTTTCTATGAACTTCTTGACTTCATATTTAGTTGATATCATGCTTCTGGCTTTATTAATAATTTAAATGACAACAAAAGTCACTTAAAATAACAAAAGCACAAATACTTTGCAAATACTGCAAAAGTAGTTAAAACAAAAGCTTTGATACAGTTGTTAGGTATGATTTGACCCAGGCACGCTAATATGACAACAAATAAATTTTCCAAAAAATAAATAGAACACATAACAAGGAATAAAACATGAAAAGAATAAACATAATGACACAAGAATTTACATTGTTTGACTTTCAAGCCTATGTCCTTGGGCAGAGGCAATGAGAAATTTCACTATAATAATAAAGAGAAAATCACAGGTATTTTAACACTAAAAAAACAACATAATATCTCACAACTCTACTTTCCAAAATACCCAAAAAATCACAACATGAATTGTCCTCACTTCTTGCTCTCTACTTGATCTTGCTTTCACTCCCTTGCTTGTTTTGCTTCAACATGCCATGATCGCAAGCCTATTTATACTAATCAAAAACTTGCATTGCATTTAATGCAAAGCACTAAATCTCAAAAGAATAAATAATGGCTTGAATTTGATGAGATGAAAAGATATCAAACTTCGGTGCCTAACTTTGAAAATGGTACAAATGAATTTCGAGCCATCTTTGATAGAAATAAGAGTAATCGGATTGTTTAGATTGTCAGAAGTAATGTTCTACTAGTGCCATTGGTCTTTTGAACTTTTCCATGGTCTTCCCAACTTGCTTTCTCTTTTAATAAAACAACAATGGACGTTGAATTGCTTTCTTAGCATACTTTTGTGCATATTTAGTGTGTTAAGAATATGGGCGTAACCGAGTTGAGTCAAGCTGAACTTAAGTTGTGGGAAGTTCGAGTTCAAGCTTAACTAAAAGTTCATAACCCTAACCTTGAAATTTGGCTCGAGCTTGATCGGTTTCATATTTAAGACTCAAGCATAATTTAAAATAAAAATCGATTTGCTTGAACTCGTTAAATTAAGCTTGTTTACTTAGTAAAAAAAATAAGATCGATTCTCATATTCAACTTTAAATTTAATTATTTGTGTTCAAACTCAAGTTAGTATTGAAAATTTTCAATACACCATCTAAAAAATATATACTAAAAATAAAAGAAAAAAATTCGATTAGACTCGCGAGTTATTTGAGTCAAATATTAGGATACTCAAATTTGACTCACTTGATGGCTGAAGCTTAATTTGATAACGTCTGAACCAAATATAATTTTTTTTTTTTTGAGTTGAACCTAAGTTACTTGTGAACAGAAGCCCTTGATCCTAATTTGTTTACGTGGTGCTGCAGTTCATGATAGACCGCTGCGAACATTTGAAGACTTTGTTTGGTTCGTTCTTGATTGTACATTCAATGGGCAGTTCATTGTTGAAGTTGAATTCCTGGACTTAAGGATCTGCCCTATAAACGTAAGCACCTTTAGGTTTATCGTTTTAATATTGTGCTATAATGGCAATGTCCCTAACGTGGTTAGGGTTCTTGACAAATCTTCGAATGCATGTTTCCTTCTCTTTCCCTTTTTCTTGTTACATGCTAAATTATATTACTCTGACTCTTATCTAGGCATCGGATATGGATATGCATCTAATACGATTATATTCAATTTTTTTTAATTTTTTGTTTATTTTGAAAGATTTTTTCATGTTAATATTTGAAAATGTATCGAATACGAAATAAAGAGTTGAAGCAACGTACATGCTAATCTCTTCAAAGTGAGAGCCTTGTTTTTTTTAACCAGGGTGATGAATCCATTTCCATATGGCCTTCCCATGAAGCAATGCCAACACAAAGCACTCTTCGCTGCCTTGCTCGCATGCTTAATGAAGGTATTCCTGCGGATGTTATTATCAAGACTGCCGATGGTACTATAAGAGCTCACAAGGCGGTTCTAGCGGCAAGTTCACCGGTTTTCGAGCGCATGTTCCATCACGACCTTAAGGAAAAGGCGTCGTCCACGGTCCTCATCGATGACATGTCGCCGGATTCTTGCACGGCCCTTCTAAGTTACTTGTACGGGACGATCAAGCAAGACGATTTCTGGAAGCATCGACTGGCGTTACTTGGGGCAGCAAATAAATACGACATTGTAGATCTAAAGGAAGCTTGCGAAGAAAGCCTGTTAGAAGACATTGACTTGGGGAATGTCCTGGAGAGGTTACAGGAGGCTTGGCTTTACCGGTTGAACAAGCTGAAGAAGGGGTGCATGGCGTACTTGCTCGATTTTGGCAAGATATACGATGTTGGAGACGAAATTCTTAACTTTCTTAGTCAGGCAGATCGAGAACTTTTGGAGGAGATGTTTCAAGAGATGCTGAGAGTTTGGAAACCGGCATGATTTTCCTTTGGGACTTTCTCACCTTACAGCTGCTGCTGAGCATCGCATGAGTGTCATTACGGTGTTGTGTTGTTGTATACATACTAAATGAAGCCCATATTTTGTTTTGTCGTTGGTATCTTTTCTATGAACCTTTTTTGTGCAATTTGAAAGCGTACAGTTGCTTGGTATTTAGATATATTCAAGGGCTGAGCAGCCTCGCAAGCCTCATCTGAATAAGCTCTGGTTTGAGTTTACAGTTTGTTGATTCGAGTTGGTCTAGTCTAGTTCGAATCATTATTTAATTAATAAAATTATTTTTATTTAAATTTAATTATAAAAAATATAAATATTGATATAAAAATAATTTTTAATATTTTAATATATTTTAAATATTAATTTGGATTTACAGACTTGATTGGATCAAATTTGAGTTTGAACAAAAAATTTTAAAAACATTAAATTGTGATTGGATGCAACTCATAAATACCTCTGCTTTATATTTGAGTTATCTTCGTTTCTGTAAATGGTAGTTAAGTAGCTTCGTATGATGATGGATGAATGCAACCAGATTAACATTGCCCTAGCTAGTGACGTGGTAAGGGGAGACGTGCACGCAGATGTATGCATTTGATTAAAAAATCCATTCATTTATGTGCCAAGGTTTTATGATTGTCGACCTGTCGGTATTATTGCTTTGCTGCAATTGTGCTTTGAGCTGTATTTGCATCTTCTTCCTCCATGCTGTCAAGTTATGTTTCTTGTTAACAGATTTATCTTCATGTTCGCTTAGATGTAAATATGGAAATGGCCAAGCTGGTAACGCCCTTAATCATATCCTTCCTTAAAGCCTTGCCAACATTCATTGCATAATAACGTAAAATTTCTTGAGCAATAAACGATGAAAGAGATTTCGTTTCATTTCATTCCCTAGCATTTTCCTGTTGTAAGTACAGCTCTTAGCCCTTCCCCGCATCAGTCTACATCCATGCAACTCTACTTTCAAATGTATTAAATACAAGTGCTCATGATCAAGAAACGGAGCAACATAGCTTTAATTGTTTCATTTAAACCTAAATAAATTGACGAAGAAAGCAAGGATGTAATTTATCTAACAAATCCCAATTTGTTGGCCAAACAAAAGGCAAAGTTTGAACCCAGATCAGCCACTTTCGATGTCCAATTCTGGACCTAGGCCTTCCCCTTTTTGTCAACAACCACCCTTCTCTCAATCCGCAGTCTATGCTGGATTCTCTGTTGCCTCCCCGCCATTGTCACGGCCCAGCGTCCCCTCTTGGTTTTTTTTGGGGGGGGGTGGACTTGCAGTGCCTCCTATGGGACCGCCACAATCTACATTACCTGCAAATGTACTCTCAGGGACCTGTTAGTCACCGGTCTCTTTTTGGGTCCCAAGTGCATCTATTGGTCTAGCTGTTGCCCTCGTCAGCTTCACCTTTGCCAGGTGGACTAGCTGTGGCCAGACGAGTCCACCCGTTTCCTGTTCGTCCTTTGATTAATGGACCACCATCGATTGGTTCAGGAGCCTTGCCTGGTGCTCTCTGCTTGCCTCCTCCTGTTTTGGGTATGAATATCATATACGGGTACGTGATTAACACCAGCATTTTTTTTAAGCTGTATTTGTAGGATCTCATATCCTCATATTTATCTAAATATACCTTGGAGATGCAATGCCAAAGACGGTTACTTCATAAAGAAATTAACAGCGGGCTTTCTCATCATAAATTTTGCGCCAATTATCATCATCTAGACAGCGTACTCTTTCCGAGGCTCTTAAGCCTCCTCATCCTCGGTATTATGCTTTTTTTTTTTTTTTGTTTATGTTTTATTTGGACTCAAATTTGAGTATTAGAGATGAATATATAGCCCACATTGTTATATTTATTTTTTGAAGTTTTTTTTATATATTTAAAGAGTATTTAAAATATTATATTTTGTATCAATATCCGAATATATGTTAATATAAATATTTTAAAAAAATAAAGAATCGAAACAATAAATCAAGAATGCAAGGTTGCAAAATCATGGCAGAATAGAGTATCATTCCTTAAGGTTCAATTATGATTCTGTTGGAGAAAAATCACCCAACCAACTATCAAATACTGCAAAAGAGAGAATGAAACAACAAACAAATAAGAAAATATTCATACGAGAAAATTCATCAAATACTTAGTGGGCAGAAATATGCTAGAAATTTTTTTAAACTTAGGAATGCACTTCGTTCGTAACCATAGATTGCTTTAAATAAGCCTTAATGTTAGCTGAAGCACAACACATACGTGGAAATAATTGACACTAAACAATCCTTCTTCCAACTGAAATCAGAACAAAAAATAATAGAAGATAAAAATATAGCTGTCAATAATTCAACATATTCTTCTTCCTTCTCTACTTTTTTTTTTTTTTGGCAATCCCACTGGTTAATCCCGGTATGATTTCGCCATCCACAACTTTAATTCAAAGGTAAAAACTTTCCAGTTAGCTTACAACCCTGAGTGTTTTAGCCATGCCAACAGACAACTTTCTGGTTGTTGGACAGGGAGTCTGTTTCCTCGTATATTTCCATTTTGTAGCGAACATGTCATCGATAGAGGAATCTATTTTCTTGATAATGGTAAAGATACTTTAATACTATGTTGTTTCGAATTTTATTTTTTTAAAATATTTATATCGGACATTCATATTTGATATATATTTAAATAAAATATTAGGGTAGATCCTTCGAAACATATTATGACATGATTTTGCTGTTACACGTTCAGGAATGCTATTCTCCTCATGCTTGTTTGAAATACAAAAATGCAAGTGGCCCCATCTTTAATGTCGAGTTTCTCTGCATGTTCATCAGCCATATCCAAATTAAAATCTCATGATAGTTTCAAGCTTCCTCAGTTTAGCTCGCAGCATGGAGCACAAAGCAAAGAGTTACATCTGACTGGCCTCCTACTCTGAGTTTCTTGCACATATTGAGTGACAACATGAAAACAAAAGAACAACTTGTAACTGCTAAGACTTTAATTTATTAGACGCCAACTTTTAACGATGTCATTCCGAAATCTCATATTCGAGTGTTCTATGCTTCACTTAAAGCCTTAGCAGAGAAACTTTTTATTACATATCTGTAGGAGCTCAATCAATTATTTATTTTTTGCAACGCAATTTGAGGTTAAGCTTTGCTGAAGAGAGGTTTGTAGTTCTAGCAAGCTTGATATGACGGGAATCAATTACCTTGAAG
>JBBYHO010534825.1:0-15906 GCA_038382025.1 Adansonia gregorii | reverse complement strand
TTTTCCTTGTTGTTAATAAGCAAGAAAAAGAGAGAAATAATGAGGTTTTGGTTCTGGTATGGATGAGGGTGATTTTTAAGGTGTGTAATGGTTGGGAATGAATGTCTTGGGGCTATTTTTGGGTAGTAGGTGAAGAGCTACGGGATTCTGGTTTTCTTGGTATAGGAATGTGTTTTGGAAGCTAAAAATCAAATAGAATCTAACCTTTTTTACCTGAGATAGAAGTGCTCCATTTATGCCAACGTTTTAGAGCCAAATTGAAGGTGTTTTTGGCCATTTCTCAAGGGGAATAAGGTGATGTCAGCATGGTGGCTGTAGGGAGCAACTTGCTGCCAATGTGATGGGCATAGGGTGGCTAGTTTAAATGCTAAAATGATTTTCTAGCAAGTAGGTTGGCCGATGGTGATATTGGTTAACAAGCTAGGGGTAGGGTGATTATGTGATATTGACATTTTTTGATCCAATTTAGACTTCAAAAAATTGTTATGATTAACTCAAGAGTCTAAATTCATAATTTGATATGTGTTTAATCTTTCCTAATGCAAAGAAATAAGTTAAAATCGAGTTTTGGATCAATGGTGGATGAGTCAAAAATGCCCAAACCATGAAAATGGCCTGCATGCATCGATACATTTGGTCTAAAAACCTTGATGGCATCAATACAATGAACATTGTATCGATACTATGAACCATTGTATCGATACTATGAACCATTGTATCGATACATGTTGATATGTATCGATACATTTCTTTACAGAATGCATGTTTAGGTCTCAGGCTGGCCTAGTATCGATACATGAGGCCCTGTATCGATACGAGGCTGATGTATCGATACATCTACATGTTGTATCGATTTAAAGAGGGACGTTTCAAATTTTTGGATTGTTGGAGCATTGTATCAATACATGAGAACCATGTATCGATACATTCAAGTAAAATTATGAATTTTCTCATATCTTTTGTCCTTAGACACCTTGAACTACGTGATTTGATGCCATATCTTTGCATTTATCTTTGGTATGATTCCTAGGCCTTTTTGACCTACTCAAAATACTTTTTCATCGAGCGACAATGTTGCCCAGTG
Source organism: Adansonia gregorii (assembly GCA_038382025.1). Classification (NCBI taxonomy): domain Eukaryota; kingdom Viridiplantae; phylum Streptophyta; class Magnoliopsida; order Malvales; family Malvaceae; genus Adansonia; species Adansonia gregorii. Next base: position 14,822 of record JBBYHO010534825.1, on the reverse strand, counting down.
ATCATTGCCTCCTCTCACGTCTATGCTCTAACTTGCTAAAAATTAGCCCGGACAAAATAAGGTGTCTACATACTATGTTTAGTTTATCACATGTTTGTTAAAATGCCTCTATGATTGCTTGCAAAAAAAATTAATTTTCAAAAGCCTACAAGTTAAATCCATGCTAACTTCAATCAATAAAGAGTAATAAGGATTTATTGTTTTCAATCCATTGATCCTCTAATCTTTAGGATAAATCAGGCTTAAATGTTTGGATTGACGACCTCAATTGGCAAAATAAATTTTATTTTAAGCCTAAACAAATCCAAAATTATTTTTAAATATTTGATTAAAGCCTTGTCTTGAGCATTATGTTATGATGTAATGGCATGGATAATGGCATGGATAATGGGCAGTTCATCGACCTACTCTTTGGGATTTAGATTGGTTTGTTACTATATTACCATGGACCCAAAATTCTAGACATTTGGATATCTAGAATCTTTGCACACGACTAGGAAGCCCTAAATCAAAAACCCCTTATTTAGTATTGATGGCATTATAATTTTGACTTGAAAATTTATTTTTAGACTCTAAATGATTTTTATGAAATATTTTGGCATTTTTACTTTAAAAGGCATCAAATTACTTTTACAATGGTTTCTTGTTTGCCTTTGGATCATTTTGCATGTAAGAGTTATGATTTTTCAAACCTTCACTATTTGAACCCCTTAAAATTAATAATTCATGCTCTCTTTGGGCCATTCTAGTCCATCGATGATTTTTTTTGTGTTTTTTTATATTTTTCTTGAAAGTCTTATGAAATTCCCTTTCTAGAAAAGCATCATTTGTGAATTAAAAATTTCAAATGAGTCCGAGGTAATTTTTTAAAGTTCGCTGTACCCTTTCCATACACGTGCTATCAGTGTTGCAACCAACTTGATCTGAAAATATGATTATCTAGGATTTTGAAATATTTTTATTAATTTTTATAAGTTACCTTTTCAAAAGTGTCCTGTCTTCCACCAAAAACCTTCAAGTTAATCTAGAATAAATTTGAGAAGGTGAACAATATGATACTATCCTAGGTTTTTGAACTTAAGAAAAATTGATGAATTTTCCCAAATCACCTCATCAAGGCATTCAAATGCCTTGGAATGAACTCGATTAATTCCCTATGAAGTCATGTCTCACAACATGAGTCCTACTAGGCTTGGATCAACGTCTAAACACTATCCAAAATTATTTTTTTCTTATTTAAATTATTATTTTTAATTTAAAATCTATATTTTCACCAAAAAAGTTTGAAAACATTTTGATTTCGCAATATTACTCAAAGTTTTCTATATGAGGATAATCTAACCCTACTTTTTTCAAGGGGATACTCTAACCCCACTTTTTCGAAGGGATACTCCAGCCACTCTTTTTAAAACTTTACTTAAAAATCTAAATTTTGTTCTCCCAAACTGTCGTGGATTTTCTTGCCAAAATTGTTATTTTAGGGTATCATAAGGGTGATAATATTTTCCCATAAGTAACTGACTCTAAAACCTTTTTTAACAAACTTTGGTGTACATAGACCATAAAATCAATATTTTGAGTTTTGTAACTTGAAAATACCAATTTAAATAGGTGTCCAATCATACCTAAGCTAAAGTGATTGGTGGCAACTCCAAGTACTTAGCCATTTTATGGTGGCCATCCAAGATCAATTGGATGAGTGATTCATCCAATAGTCTCCTCCACTCCAATCATGAGACCTTATCATGCTCCAATTCAAATTCCCAATCAAGGGATATTGTTTCTAAGTTGTACATGTCCATCTGAACAATCGGGTAATGGGCACATGGCAACAGCTTGGCAACTTCATTGGGGATGTTATTTGAAAAGTCAAGCCTATAACTAACTAAATTTTATTCATTCCAATTTTCTTTGATTTTTGATCATTATTTATTTGTAATCCCATCTCTCTATCATCTTTGTACATAACATTTATTTGTTAATATTTTGCATAAACTTGTTTTTCTCGTCTTTGCTAGGGTTTTTTTTGCTCGAAAAATGAATATGTCAATTTTTTTAAATGGTAATAAATAGTAAAAGTGAAAGGTTTGTTATTTCCCTAACACACACTGTACGCTCAAATTTGCATTAGACTCTTGGCTATATTTTCCCCGAAGAGAGATTAGCACCTTTTATTCTGTGAGAGTGAGCTATTATCCTCTAAGGTATCTTTTTTTTCCTATAGACTAGCAATATCTTCTAGGTCTAAATTGTTTATGATCTTATGGTATTCTTTTTATCCATATGGATGTAGAGAAATACATCCATCCGAATCAAACCTATCTCACCAAGCCTACAATAGGCTTAGGATCGGGGTGTCTCGGTTATCCTTACCAAATGAAAAAGTGATTTAGAAATCATTTAGAGTTAACCTAACCCCATATAGCAAGTCATAAGAGTTAACCATGTCTAACCATAATGGAAAATTGCTAGAATAACCTAAAGAATAAGACACTTAAGGAAGCATCTCTTACCTTTTACTCCCTTTTATCATTATTACGTAGGCGATGATGAATGAACATGGTTCCTGAGGTCTATTTTTTTGCCCTAGAAGAAGTCGTCCATCTTAATAATTTATTAGGCATGTCGTATGCTATTTGACAAATGGCTAACTCTTAATTTGTTTCCTTTAAGTAATAACATATGAATGTTGTCACTAAAACTTTTACCTGAACCCCAATATCATCTCTTAGGGAATAAAATCTACCTACATAAATCATTATGTTGTCTAACTGATGACTTAATATCAGTCAACTACTAGATAATGGTGAGTGAACATCATTACCTAGATCCTTAGTAATGTTCTGAGATGCGTCGTGTTGTCTTATCATGGATAAACCACCTGAACAAGCCATCATATTGTCCAATGGATAGCTTGACATTAACTTACAATCGAACAATGATGGGCAAATTGTCACCATGTTGAATGTTAATTTTGATCCCAATAAAATAGCATTGAGATAACTTTAAATCAGACATAACGTTATGCCATCTACATTAATCTAGATTTTGATGAGCAAAATGATAATACTCATGGCTTTTTCATGTTTGCCTTATGGCGTTGTCATTTTCTAGGCATTTTTGTTCAATGATATATTTGTTGCATTCTTAATACGTTACTAACTTAGTGCTTTTTTGTTTTTGTCTTTGCTACATGCATCATGTCATTTCAGATTCCTTTGATATAGTTGGTTCTAGGGGCAGTGTCCATTAACAAGTATCTTACCATTGCAGAAGCACCGAGCAAAATGTTTAAAGATTTTGTGACAGTCAAAGTTGAGTCAAAAAAGGAATGAGACAAAATAGGGATAGTCTCTTACTGAAGTACATTTCAAAGATTCCAAAGTGGGTTGAAATGGTTTTTAGTTAATTTAATCTTTAGGATCTGAGAGATATATAGAAGAGTTAAGGTAAGGGTGACAAAGCCCTCTTCATAAAAAATTATAGGAATATTACTCTCTTGATCGAAGTTCGATTTGATTGTAGATTGTTGCGAGCATGTATATAGTGTTGGAACCCTACATACATGTGTTTCACTTTTTACATATAGGATCTAGTCCCTAGTGTAGAAGAATATACAACTATGCTCAACATCAAGAAAGCCCAATTTGACAAGATTTACTCTAGGCCAACAAAGCCCATAGTATTTAAGAAAAATTTGGTTGGTATACTCGGGGTCAAAGAAAAATGGGTAGATTCACATGTAGTTGAACTGGGAAATTATGCGTGTATCACTTAGGGTAGCCTGAGATTAGCAATGAGCACTCAATTTGATAAGAAAGATCAATTATCTTTTTGCACATGCAATCCTTAGCCTAATCGTATCTTCAAGAGCTTTGGGACATATAGAAGTTTTCATAGGAGACATTTGTTTAAAGTTAAGTTATAGTATGAATCCTCTTTTACCACCTCAGCAGAGATTATCTAGTCATTAAATTTTGAAAGAAAAAGGGTAAAGTATGCTTCATTGGATGTTTATCTCTTTTGTATGTGTGGCATTTTAGTCATTTTTTAGGCAAGAGACTACTACAACTATATATGCCAAATTTTAGTCTCTTCACCAATATTTTAGAGAAAGAGTGGTCAAAAGATACCATAAAGGATTAGTAGATTGCAAGGTTCCAAAACTTCAATGCTAAGAAGGTAACTTAAAAAATGCCACAGATCATTTTTAGGCTTATTTATGTACATATACAAGCCTTATCAGTTATGGATTATGGGAAACCATCAGTTATGCTTTACTTATGGTTTTATGGTAGTTTAATTATTGATAGTCTATTTCCATAACTCATAGGCTTGGTATGCTGGATGTTGAGTATAAAGGGAGTAACCACACTGGTAAGTTGCAAAAGATCTTTAACGCATAAAAAAAGAGCCATCATATCATACTAAAGAGTAAAACAATTACTTTAGCCTAAAAGATTATATAGCCAAGTGAGTTAATGATAAAATGTCGTTACCCATTAATAGAGCTCTTTGTGTGCCGATAAGTGACCCTCTAGCTGAGATAAAAATCCTGAAGTGGGAGTTTGCACAAGAAAGAGCACCTTTGTCAAAAGAAATTTTTCAATTACAAGAACATAAAATCCAATGGGAGCATAAGTGTCAAGTTTAGAAGGGATAAATACGAGATGTTGTCAGGATAAAGGATGCAATAAATGAAGACCTCTAAGATCTAAAGAAAGACTATGCAACACTTCAAAAGGTGAAGAAATACTTAAGGGTTAGCAAATCTTCAGCCAAATGGAAAGCTAAATTGGTTTCTCTCATCGATGACTTAGAGACTTAGAAGGCTCAAGCAAAGACAACCGTAAAATAGCTCACTAGGGTTTACGTTAATGCATTGGTTTATCAAAAGAGAAATAGAAGTCTAACAGCTTGGGTACAGCTTTTCCAAAAAGAAAGAATTGAGAATAAAACTTTAATATCAAAGGTTCAAGAATTAGAAGTTTCCCTTCAAGTCCAGCTACACCCAGTTAAGAGGTTATCGAGGTTCTTCAAAAATTCTAATAAAACCAAAACTATGTAAAAGTTGTTAAAGAAGCACTGAGTTGTAGTAAGAAGCAATAAGTTTGGAATCATAGATGTCAAATCCCTGGTTTCAGTTTTAAACCTCATCATCCCATGTAAATTCAAGGTGTTAAGCTTTGACAAATACAACAGGACCACAGATCCTATTGCTCATATCCATATATACTACCAAAAGATTGTAAGGCACGAAGATAATGAAAAACTATTGGTACATTGCTTTTAAGATAGCCTAACCAAGGTTAATATTGTTCGTACATAGAGCTTGATCTAATCAGAATCTAGATATGGGCAACTCTGACTCCATCTTTTTTTATCATTACAGCACATATTTGATTAGGCTTCAAACTACCTCTTTCTATTAAACATGAAAGGGAAAGAAATCGAAAGCTTTAGGCAATACGCCCAAAAGAGGTGAGAAGAGGCCACCTAGGTTTACCCTCCATTAATTAAGAAAGTGATGATAGTTTTGTTTGTCAGCAACCTACGAGCTCCCTACTATAAGAAGTTAATGGGGAATGCCATGAAGAACTTCACTGATATGGTAATATTAAGGGAAATGATTTCTAATGCCATAAAACTAGCAAAATATTTAGGGGAGAATCATCTAGCTTAACCAAGAAGTCTACTACGAAGAACAAAGAAAGGAAAGCAAATGCCATAACCAGTGATGGCCCATCCAACCAAACTCACATAAACCTTAATTTGATGCCAAAAATGTTCTTTCCCTACATGGCTTATCCAAGCTTCAGCTCATACCTGCTAGTCCCATAACCAATATATTCAATTGGATTCAACCAATAAGATTTTCACCAAACCTAGCCTAAACATAGTCAAAATGCTTAACCTTACAACCAAAATAATGCCAAAGCATTTAACAACAAATAGGCACTTGGGAAAGAAAACACTTTGACCCATTCCCTATTCTTTCAAGGAGATTTACTTTCGCTTGCTAGGGAACCAATGAATGGTTTCGGTGTTTATCCCTGAAGGTCATTCCCTTTTATCCTAAATGGTATGAAAGAAAGCTTGTCATGAGCACCATGTCTTAGTATAAGGCCACATCATCAAAAATCACACTTCATTCAAGAGAAAAATACAAAGCCTATTGGAAAAGGGTATGATTAAAGTTAAACAAGATCATGACCTAATTTTGGGGCCAATTCACTCTCAAATAATGTGAAACCATGGGTGAACGCAATGATTGATAAAAAGAGTTATTGGGTTAAGAAGTGCATCAAAGAGGTTAAGATAACAATGAATAGGGCATGGTAAGCCTTTAAAAGATCAAGATAGTATTACAAATTAGGAATCAGAATGAAGAAATCATCAACTCTTATTATTGCCATAGAGATATGCATAAGTTGTAACATTGCTCAGAGTTCCTAGGTTGGTCCAAGGTATGATGGAATGCCCAAAAATTAAGTTTTATAAGGAGAGGGATGAAGGCGTGAATCCTTCTATCAATGCCATTAAAAAAAGGGAAGAATCCTCTTTACGAGGTTAGGAGGCCATTAATCTTATTTGCTAACTCATTAGATACCCAGGCCACCCCTGCTCAGCCTATATCAGAGATGATCTTTCAACTCTTATATCCTTTTCCTTATAAAAATGACAGAGTTATCTATGGAAATATAAGAGTAAAATGGTAATGATCAAGGAATCTAGCCATCAAACAGCCATTATTCACCTAACAGGTGTAAGCCATGTAACTGTAATAGTGGATATTATGCTTTGATTGCACTAAAAGTTGAAGTTAGAAAAAAAAGTACCTCAACAACTTAATCACCTAAAATAATAACAAAGTAATTAAATCAAAAGGTGATAAAAAAGCTAGTAAACAAAAAGAAGGCTACAAAATTTCTTAAACTTATCAAGCACAACAAATATAGTATTATCAATCAGTTAAACAAGCTCACAAGAATGCTTTTTTCAAGGTCTTATATGAAGTATATGTCCTCTATAATATTCTAATAGGCTAATTGGATCATTTAGTATATTTCATTAATGCAGATAATACATATCCTTCAGTGATAATGAAATAACTTATAGAGATAGGGGATTACAAAGCCATCACCTATTGTAAGGGAAACATGCTGCCAAAAGTTCTCATTGATAATGGATCAGCCCTAAATGTAATGCTTTTAACATGCTTGAACAAACTTCTCATTGATACATTTTATATTAAACATAACTACATGATCATATGAGCATTCGATAGGACTTGCAAAGAGGTTGTTTGATAACATCATTATCCCACTTCAAATAGGGCCATGCACTTATAAAATAGATTTTTCATGTGATGGATCTTACTCCATCCTATAACTGCTAGTTAAAAAGACCTTGGATTCACTCAATAGGGGAAATGCCATCATTACTACACAATAAGTTAAAATTTTTCATAGAAAATAAGGTCGTCAGTATAGATAAAAGGAAAATATCATGCTACCACTTTTACTGATGCCCCTTATATCAACCATAATAAGAATGAACAAGTAGTCATTTAAATTTGTTAACACCACGGATGTAAAAGAAAAGTTGTTAATGGTTTAGCCTTGTCTATCTAGGAATACTTTTATGGGTCACAAGTTAACTATAGCCCAAGCTAGAAAGGGATTAGGGAAGCACTTATAAGGAATTGCTAGAGCTTTTAAGGTTGTTAGCAAGATAGATAAGAAAGATTTGGAATTCAAGCCTAACACTCGTAACAAAATAAACAAGCTCAAAAAGTAAAAGAAAAAACAATGGCCCACTTAAAGGGTCAAGATTTGGTATATGAAATAATCTGATTTCCACCACTGTGAAAAGTCTTCATCTATAAGCACGTATGGCTCCAGATCAAGCACTAGCCCTAATAATGTTATGTTCATATTGAACAAGCCATTTAAGGATTTTTTTTGTCAACATCCTTAATAAGTCAGAAACATTAGCAGTAAGCCATGAGGTCAGTCTATGTCTCTTAGATTTGTTCCAAGCACTTGGACTAAAATTAAGATTTTTATGTTGTTTAAGTCTATTTCAAAGTAATACTATGAACTCAACATACATGTAAGGGCATCATTTTATTAAGTATTATTAATAAAAATAAGTAAATAATGCATTTCATATTTTGTGTTTCATCTTTATTTTTCTTTTAAGCCTTCAAGCTTCCATGCATGTTTTTGCTGATATTGTTCCTTATCCATAATTTTAGGTGCCCATATGAGAGTGATAAGAATAATTTGATTGAGACTCTGAAAATCAATTTTAAGTAACCAATATGCATTAACAAGGTCAATTCTAAGACAAATTCTAAAGAAAATCCCATATAATCAGATTTTTTAAAGTTAACTAAATAAGAAGAGTAATAACTCTTTCCTTGGGATAAATTGATTAAGATCATAAATCTAGGAACAGAAGAGAATTAGAAAAAGATCAAGATTGGAATCTTTATAAGCCTATTAACTCAAACCCAATGATAAACCTTTTCTATTAATATCAAGATGTATTTGCTTGACCCTACCAAGACATGCTCGGATTGGACATTGACATAATGGTTCATAAGCTTCACCTTTAACTTGAAAGTAAACCCATACAATAAAATCTTAGAAAAATGAAATTAAATATAATTCTAAAAATGAAAGAGGTGAATAAGTAATTGAGGCAAGATTCTTCAAGATAGCTAGGTATCTCAAATGGGTAAGCAATATAGTCTCATCCCAAAAAAGATGGTAAAGTATAAATGTGCCTAAATTACAAGGATTTAAATCGAGCTAGCTTTAAAGACAACTTATTTTTACCTAATATTGACATTTTAGCAGACAACACCACCAAAAATGCCTTGCTTTCCTTCATGGATATGTTTTCAAGCTTTAATCAGATCAAAATGGCACCCAAAGTCATAGAGAAAACCACTTTCATGATTGTGTATGGCATTTTTTGCTACAAAGTTATGCTTTTTGAACTCAAAAATTCTAGAGTGACATATCAAAGAACAATAGTAAAGTTCCATGACCTTATGCACAAAGAGATATAGGTCTATGTGGATAATATGATCATTAAATCACCAAAGGACAATGTTGCCAATCTTTGGAGACTCTTTAGATAGTTGGATAAATACTAGCTTAAACTCAATCTTGCTAAATGCATATCTACTGTCACCTTAGGCAAGTTGTTAGGCTTTATTATTGATTAATAAAATAAAGGTTAACCCAGATAAGATCAAAGTTATAAAAAGCCTATTCTTACCTTATACTCAGAAAGAAGTGATAAGCTTTCTTGAGAGATTGAACTACATAACTAGACTTATATTCTAGTTAATAGACAAATGCAATTTGATCTTCTGACTTCTTAGGAAACAAAATCCTGGGGAATGGAACAATGAGTTCCAAATAGCTTTTAACAAGGTCAAACACTATTTATCAAAACCACTAATACTTTAGGTCAACCTCTACTCATGTACTTATTAGTTTTTGATAAGATTATGAGCTGTGTGTTGGGCTAGCATAATGAGTCAGGTAAAAAGGAGCATGCTATCTACTATTTACGTAAGAAGTTCACAGAGTATGAAAATAACTACTCAGCAATTGAAAAGTTATACTCTGAACCACTGGCTAAGACAGTACATGCTATACCATATTATGAAAGTCTCGAGGAAGCTTGTAATCATATCACAAAAATTTATAAAATAATTCATAAACATGGCAACAAAAATAAATCAAGCAAGCTAATCTAAACTTCCTAAATAATATCATCTTGCAAGATCTTAATTAATCTTTAAGATTAAAAAAGGTGAAGAATTATTCAAGATTTAAGCGTACCTCAATATTAAAAAGTTTTTTTTACGATTCCACAACCTAAGAATATGCATACAAAGCCCAACTATCATAAACCAAAGTTGTCTAAATGTCTGGCCTTTAATGGTTATCTGTATAGGTGACTCAAAAAATCTTTAATAAACATAAGACTTTGTTATCAAAAAACATCCTAGGAGCTTAGATTAAATAAATTTTCCTTTGCAATTAGAAGACCTTGATTCAATAATCAAATTTGAAAAGAAAACAATTTTCCTTCAAGAACCTTGTGAAAAAAGTTATAGAAAATATAAAACAAGTTCCTAAAAGTCTTTTGGCTGAATTTTTTAGTCTCTCTACCTCTATATAGGATGATAAGCATTAGGCTATATATCTAGAGTTTAAAATTTTATTTTAAAATATTAAAATTTTTCTCTTAACCCATGTGAACTTATTCAAATTGGGCTTAGGTAACCATTACTTATATTAAACATAAAAGCCCAGTTTCAATTTAATTTTTACTAATCACCTTTATGTATGTGACCCCTTAGGCCCCCATCATATTGGCAATAAATATAAAATAGCTCAATAAAGAATATTTTATATTTATAGACCAAGATTGGCATCTAACAATGCATTATGGCCACCCAACTTACAGCGAGTGTTAATATGGTTTTGACAAGCCCTTTAGTGTTCGATATCTTAGTATAATAAATATCCTTTCATTATATATCTTAGAATTAACAAGAGAATGGTTTAATGTCTACTTTTAGCCTATTTTGTATTATTATGCAGCCTCTATATGCTAACTTCATAATCAGTATAGCCTTGGCCAAGGACTTTGAGTTAACACAAGCCAGGTATGTGGGAGATATGTCCCCTTATATCACTTGGGGTGATAAACCTCTCTGGACCACTCATTCACCTACCATACCCTAAACTTTACCCTAAGCGTCCATCTATTATGGATCAGTTTGTTATGGAATCAAAGCATAATACTCCTTATATGAGATGACTTGGTTTCATAAGTTTAAGGACACTTACACTAGTAACACATAAGAGTATTTTCATAAACGCTGGAGTGAAATACTAAGTGGAACTCTTATAGGGGGTCATGTTTAGTGAACTTGTTACCATAACAAGAACCCATACAAAGTCTGTAAGTATCTCTATACTTTAACTTATAAGATTGGTTACATGCCCCATATGCATAAAGGCCTATATATGGCAATTGTTATGAATTATCGATGCCTTGTATTGTCAATACGATGACCAAGAGCATTGTTAGAAACATGGCTTTGATGTATAAGATCCTATAATTGTAATTCTTTATAATTCCCTTGTAAAGCTAAAGTGTTTTATAGGCTTTATTTATATAAGATATTTATAAGAATTATATAATTAAAACTTATGGGTAAAGAAATATCTTTATAATATTAATTAAATATAATGTTTAATTGCATGAAATCACTAAATACTAATGCCTTATAAGTAATAATGATTGGTTTGTAGAGATTACGCATACTGCATAGCTAATCATCAACCTTGATCCCATTAAATACCTATGTAAGGCCTCTTTTTTATTTGGAAGATTAGCTAAGTGGTAAGTTTTGCTGTTGAAGTATGATATTCTTCTAGCTATGAGCTAGAAAGCTATCAAGGGTAGCATAATAACTGATTTCTTAACAAGCCAAGAAATATCAACCACTAAGTTTTAAGTTCCCAAATAAAGACTTGACATGAATATCTTGAGAAAAAAAGCTTTTAACTTCAAATAGTCTTGGATAATATACGTTGATGGGGCATCAAATGCATTATGGCATAGAATTAAGGCAATTTTGATTTCACCAGATGGAAACTATTATCTTTTCATCGTTAGATTGAACTTTGATTGTACTTATTGCTATATACCTTTTTTTAGTGATCTGAACTTAAAAAATACATGGTGTGTATATTGGTGGAAGTTTTTCGATTATCTTTTGATCAAGATTTGAATAAGACATAATAATATGAAAGAAAAAAAGACTATTGGGCAAATCGCTCATCTAACATAGTCTTAAAAAGCTACAAAGAAGGAACCATAAATTTGGAGTTACCATTGATCATTTCGAGTGAGGCATGATTGGATGCCTATTGAAAATAATATTTTGAGTTACAAAACTCAAAACATTAATCTAAAAGTCAGCAAGTTCTAGAGATTTATTGATTAGGTTCGGGAGTTAGTTTTATGTAAGGAAGGATTAGGCATCACTACGATGCCTGAAATTGGTACCTACTAACCATGTCTCACTTCGATTTTAGTTTAGTTAGTTTTATCGCAACGTGCCCCTGGGGTGGATCCTTGCAGATCTATGGATGCGTATGACTTAAAATATTTTCTAACTTGGAAATGTCTTTTTGATCGAGATTTTTCCTTCATGACGTGATAAGAATGAGAAAGTATGGATTCTTGACTTGTGATATAGTAAGGGGGACCATAAGACAAATCGCTTATCTTATTGGTCTCGAATGACCATCGTGAAATGGCCAATACTTGGAGTCACCGCTTATCTTTTTGGGCTAGGCATGACCAGATGCCTAGTAAAACCTATGTTTTAGTTACAAAATGCAAACCATTGATTCTGTTACCTACGTAGTACAAAGATTCATCGTTGGGTTCAGGAGTTGGTTACACACGATGAGTTATGAACCTTTTCGTGACGCTCGAAATCGGTATCTTACTAGTTATATCTTATTTCGATTTCAATTCTTTCGATCTTAATTTGTCACTATTTTGATATAACCTTCTTTTAATGCATGAATCTTATAGAAATGCAAATCTAAGTCTCGATCAAAAAAATTTAATCTTATACATACCCTGGAAAGATAAGGAATATAGAGGTTTTTAATAAAAATAATCTTTGAATTTTACTTTGAAAAGTGGAATATTTCACTTTAGGCACTGAAGAGATACCCACATTAAATATTACCTTTAGTTTTATTTGAAATGATTGGAAAACATGATTGCAAATAATCACCACAAAGAAATCATGTTTATGAGGTAATAAATGAAGTAACATGACATAGATCATTCAATGCAATGATAAGAAAAGGGACAGACTATTGGAATTTTCTTATAATTGGCATTGATTATCTATGAATAACTAAATTGATATTTTTTTAGATTTATCTATGTTTCTTGATTAAACGGGGTTTGTTTAACATATTCAAAGAAGTTCAAAAAGGAGAAAAATTTAATTATAGTTAAAAGATAGGGTTGGAGTATCTCCTCAAAAAGATAAGGTTGGAGTATCCCCGTAGATAATGAATAATTGTGACAAAAGAGGATTTTTTTTTAAAGGTTGACAATTTTAAAAAATAAGGTTAGAGTATCCCTTCAAAAAGTCAGGGTTAGACTATCCTTGTGGATGACAAATAATTTAAGAAAAGAAGATTTTTTAGATCTTGACAAATTTGAAAAATAGCGTTAGAGTGTCCCCTTGGAAGGTTAGGGTTGGAGTATCCCCAAAAATAGCATATCTAACACTTCTTTAAAGAAATCGAGTTAGAAAAATTAAGTTGACAAAACCTCATAATTTAGAAGATGGGTGAGGATTTTTATGACTTTTGGTAAAAGAAATTATTGTGAATGAGGATGGTAAAGATGTAAAATATGTTCATGCCTTGATTCAAGCTTGTAGGAGGTCAAAGCATATTCTCGTGGCTGATTGGGGTGCTATGGTGACATTTGAATATCTTAAGATGAAGCTCAGGAAAATAACTCCATTTTGACCATAATCAAAAATAAGAGATAGCATGCGCTATCCCACTTCCCAAATTTATTCTAAATTTGTTTGAAGGATTTAAAGGGTGGATAAGATACCATTAGGACGATAACTCGACGAGAGTCAATCTAAAAATACTCCTAATATCCAAAAAAGTCATTTTCTAGGGGAATAAATTTTCAAGTTTTGATCCATTACACTGCTAGCAGAGCATATGAGGGACATGGTATGTCAAAATTTGAAAAATCATTTCGCACTCATTTGGTGTCAAAAAATTGCAAATAGTACCTTTCTAGAAGGGAATTTCATGATCGTTTTAGGAAAATTGCTGGAGGGATTTGGAAAAATCGTTTAGTGGGCCTAAAAGGCCCAAATAAGGTGCACTTTGTTCACTATAGGGATTTTGGACAATCTAGGTTTGAGAAATCATAACTCTCTCATCCAAACTGATTCAGGGGTGAATAAGACATCATTTTAAAGATAATTTGACACATTTTGAGAAGAAAATATCAAAAATTTCATGAAAAATCGTTTAGCATTTTAAAGTGATTTTTTAATTTGCAACAGCTGTGTTGCCAATAGGGAACAAAGTATAGTAGGGGATATTTCTTATTTCTTTATGTTTACAGGTCCAAACTCGAGTCATTGACATTTGAACATCCATGACTGAAGCATAAGAATGGCATAAGTGTCACAAACTCATTTGCATAGCCTATAGTATTTTGGGATGATAAAATAGCCCATTAATCATACCACTCAAGGTTTTAACTTAAAAACAAGGCACAAACATTTCAGGAACAAGTGTAGGGCCATTTTCATTGCAAAATCAAAAGATTTGAGCTCTTTTAACCAAGATTTCAGATCTGGAAAACTTAATTTCCCCTAAGATATTTTGCTAACTTTAAGGGAAATGCTAATTTTTGCTAATCTTTATTGGTTAAGGTTAACATGCTTGGCTTTAGGAGGTTTTGAAAATTAGTTTCTTTTACAGCCATCAAACATGCATTTTGACAAGGATAAGGCAACAAACATATAATGGGATGGCACATAACATGAATGGGGATGCTAACTTTACCAATGGTCTAGACATAAAAAGTGTTATGCATTTTAACAAGAAAATGTTATGGATGCTAAAAATGGCAATGATTCATGCAAGCTAATGTATAAATGTGTTTGAAATGTGTTAGGCTAATGATTCATACATGGATTAAGGATAACA
>JBBYHO010534762.1:0-15917 GCA_038382025.1 Adansonia gregorii | reverse complement strand
TCCGTAAATTCACCAAAATACCTATTGAACAACCAATAATGCACCTAGCAATCAAGGTCCAAGAACTACATATCTTGTAAGTGAAATGTGCAAAATCTAATTAACTCAAAAGTTTTGTAGTTCAGGACAAGCCAGGGACCAAATGTTGCTGCCAATCCTTTACCAAACCATACAGAGCCAATTGCAAACACGATCAACATTAAGAACAAATATGAAGTCAAGGAAAGCATAGAGGATGTAAGGATGCCAATGTTCTTGGTTTGGCAGGCATTGATTTAGGTCGAGTTGCTTAACACAACAGCAAAATTAGAAGACAGTCCTGATAACTTCTATGATTTCTACACAGTTATAGGTCATACCCTACAAACATATAAAGAGTTTTGGTCTACGGTATAAAGAATGATGAATGAAGGCCAGATAGAATTCTATTAGGAAACCACGCTCGCTGCTAAATCTATCAATATGATAGAGGATAAAACCACATAGCCACTTTACGACAGAAACTGACCCTTTATTCTTTATGGTAAGTCAAGTCTCGAGGTTAGTTTTTTGATACCTACACCAAAGCTAGTTATGGAGATACCTAAACCATTCTCGTAGAAGAGCAACAAAGCTATCCCATGCAAATACAAGAATTAGATAGTGATGATAGGAGAACCAACCTCTACAACTGCTGCAATGGAACTGTCAGGAATTAGTCACCTAACTCGTAGTGGTTGGTGTTATGATTCCCCAACTTAAGAAAAACATCAAGTTGATGCATCTCCAAGCACTAGTACCACTCAGGCCAAAGCAAGGAATTTTAAGCCTGAGAAAGTCAAGGAAGTAGTGAGTGAAAAAGAAGCCACAAAGTTTCTTAAGTTCATCAAGCACCATGAATACTGTATTATGGACCAGTTAAGTAAACAACCCACAAAGATCTCTATTGTATCTCTACTTCTTAATTCAGAAGTTTATCGAAATACATTACTAAAGGTGTTAAATGAAGTATATGTGCCATCGGACATTTCTCTGGATAAATTGGATTGGTTAGTGAACAACATCACAGCTGATAATTATATCTCCTTCACTGATGATGGGATCCCACCTGAAGGTAAGGGTAGTTATAAAGCTCTACATATCACTATCCATTTGCCCAAAATACTCATAGATAATGGGTCGGCCCTTAATGTCTTGCCTATGACTACATTAAGCAAACTCCCTATCGATTAGTCCAACATCAAGAGTAGCCACACCATAGTCTAATCTTTTGATGGAACATGTTGCGGAATAATTAGAAATATCATAATCCACTATAGATAGGCCTATGTACATATGAAGCGAACTTTCAATTTATGGATATTAATCCTTCTTATAACTGCCTATTAGGAAAGCCATGGATATACTTTGTGATAGATGACAAAGTAGTCACTGTCGAAGCTAAAGAAGAAATGATCACCACTGCTTTCATTAAGGATGTCTACATAGAGCCTAATGAAAATGCACCGGATTCATCATTCTAATCGTTTGAGTTATTCAATGCAACATTTATGGGAGAAGGATTGCCAATAGTTAAACCCTACCTGTCAAAGAGCACTTACTTGGGTTTAAGAATGACCATTAGCAAAGGTTCACATGCTGGAAAAGGGATTGGCAAAAATCTATAAGGGATAGCCTGAGCTCTATAGGTTACCACTCAAGTCAACCAAAGAGGCTTAGGATTCAACGCTAAGGTGCAGTCGAGAAGGTAGCAAGAAAAGAGGATCCACAACCAGGAAATGACATAATCATTTGGTCAAGAGGGGGAATCAGAGCAAATAATGTTTCCATCTCTCCATAAGATATTCTGTCCAAAATGATGAATCGATTCCAGCCAACCAAAAGAGCAAAAGGCTAAAGATGTCTTAGTCATCTTAAACAAAGCCCTTTACTACCTCGTTTTCCAGGATACTAACCCATAAAATTTGTGTCCTTCCACCAAGACCTGATTTTGATGACAGGGCAATGACAGAAGCCCTTACACTTTTCCTATCCTTTTTATGTAATGTTAAGAAATGAAAATCTACCTACTTTGGCCGAAGCCCTTACACTTTTCCTATCCTTTTTATGTAATGTTAAGAAATGAAAATCTACCTACTTTGGCCAAAAGGCAGATAGGTGACTTATGTAAGGGGCATTTTTATCAAGCATTATCGATGAAATAACTTTTGCATATATCATTCCATATTGTGTGCCTACATCACTTTTCAATCTCTTTGTCTCAATTACTCTTTTGCCCCCATTCTTATTTAAATCCCCAAGTTGTGTGTGCTATTTGCAATGTTTATTTTTGCACCCTTTTAGGTGTCCTGACAATAGTGACATGGATATTGCTGATGGGTCTTTAAAGATCAATTTCAATCAGTCAACTTGTGCTGGTGAAGTTGATGCTGAAGAAGATTTTGAAGAAAGTTCCACACCACTAGACCTCTTACGATTAGTTGAGCAAGGGGATAAACAGATTATACCTTATGAAGACCAAATGGAAATAATAAATCTCAATACTTAGAAGGATCGAAAGGAGGTTGAATTGAAACCTTAATAAAATCAATGACTAGGACTAAGCTGATAGAATTACTCCAAGAATATCAGGATTTATTCGCTTGGTCATATTAAGACATGCTAGCATTGGACACTGATATAGTGGTCCACAAGCTTCTCATCAAGCCCGTATGCAAACCAATCTGGCAAAAGTTAAGGAAGATGAAGTAATTTGATGTGAGGTTTATCGAAGTAGTCAAGTATTTAGAATGGGTTGCCAATATAGTCTTAGTCCTAAAGAAAGACGATAAAGTATGAATGTGCGTTGATTACTAAGATCTAAATTGAGCTAGTCCTAAAGATAACTTCTCGCTGCCCCATATTGACACTCTAATATAGAATACAACCAAGAATTCTTTTTTCTCCTTCATGGATGAATTCTCAGGTTACAACTAGATCAAGATTGCGTCTGAAGACATGGAGAAAACAACTTTCATAACCATGTAGGGGACATTTTGCTATAATGTCATGCCCTTCAAACTCAAAAATACTGGGGCAACTTATTAATAGGCCATTGTAGCCCTATTGCATGATGTGATGCACAAAGAAATTGAGGTCTACATTGACGACATTATTGCCAAGTCAACGAAAGAGGATGAGCATGTCACAGATCGTCAAAAACTTTTTGAATGGCAATGAAAATTTTAACTCAAATTAAATCTTATCAAATGTACCTTCGGAGTCACTTTGGGCAAGCTTCTAGGCTTTAAAGTCAATGAAAAGGTGATTGAAGTTAACCTAGACAAAGTTAAAGCCATTCTAGACATGCCACCACTTTAAACTTAAAAAGAAGTGAGAAGCTTTTTAGGAAAACTAAACTACATTGCTAGATTCATATCCCAACTCACTGACAAATGTGATCCTATCTTTTGGCTTCTTTGCAAACAAAATTTGATAGAGTGGAATAAGGCATGTCAAAAAGCCTTTGATAAAGTCAAACATTATCTATCAAGCCCACCAGTATTGGTACCACCGATGCCTAGTCAACCTTTAATCCTTTACTTGGCAGTCTTCGACAAGTCTATAGGTTGTGTATTAGGGCAACATGATAAGCCAAGAAAGAAGGAATAAGCAATCTAGTACTTAAGCAAAAAGTTAACACAATATGAGTGCAACTACTCTGTAATCGAGAAGTTATGCTATGCTTTGGTGTAAACAACTAAGAGACTCAGCCAGTACATTCTATATCACATCACATGGTTGATTGGAAGGCTTGACCCTATCAAGTATCTATGCAAAGCCCCTGCACTATTAAGAAGGTTGGCTAGATGGCAAGTCCTACTTTCTAAATATGACATTGCTTATGTTAGTCAAAAGGCCATCAAGAGCAGTACAATAGTTGATTTTTTGGCAAGTCGAGCGGTAGATAATTATGAACCCTTAAGTTTCAACTTCCTAGAAATATGCATTTTTGAAGACAAAAATGCCTCTAACCAAGATCAATCCTAGAAGATGTATTTTGATGGAGCATCAAATACTTTAGGACATAGAATTAGGGTAATATTGATGTCACCCAATGGAAGTCATTACCCATTCACAACAAGGCTAAGTTTTGACTGCACAAATAATATCACAGAATATGATAAGAACATTAAGACATTACAAGTATTTAGTGATTCAGCTCTAGTCATCTACCAATTGAAAGGGGAATGGCAAACTCCTGATACCAAGCTGATGCAGTATGGGAAGCTGATAGCAGGACTCAAGAAAGAATTTGATGATGTCAGTTTTTGACACTTACATCGAGAAAAGAACAAAATAGCTAATGCTTTGGCTGCCTTGTCATCCATGTTTAAAGTCAACCAAGAGTCAGATGTTGCCCCTATCCAGATGAGCATCTACACAACTCCAGTTCATTGTCATAGCATTGAAAAAGATAAGGATGGCCTACCATGGTACTATGACATCCTTCATTACATCGAGGATCGGTAATATCCTAAACATGCAACCGAGACTAATAAAGAGACTATCAGAAGGCTGGCTATGGGATTTGTTCTCGATGGAAAAATCTTATACAAAAAAAGTCACGATTAAGTATTGCTCAGATGTGTCGACACTCTTGAAGCTAAAAAGATCTTAGAAGAAGTTCACGAAAAGATTTGCGGCACACATGCTAATGGATAATGGATGGCCAAGCAAGTCATGAGAGCGGGTTATTATTGGTTGACCCTCGAGAGAGACAGCACCAATTACGCCTGAAAATGCCACAAGTGTCAAATCTATGCAGATGAGATCAATGTTCCTCCAGCGCCACTTCACATCATGATAGCCTCATGGCCTTTCTTCATGTAGGGCATGGATGTGATTCGGTTGGTCACCCTTAAAGCTTCCAATGGGCATAATTTTATCTTGATAGCAATCGACTATTTAACCAAATAAGTAAAGGCTACTTCATAAACTAATGTCACTAGATCAACTATCTACAGGTTTGTCAAGTGGGACATCATCTACAAATATGGCCTCTCGAACCAAATCATTACAGATAATGCAAGCAACTTAAATAATAAAATAAAGTAAGTGGTCTACTTACAGTTCAAGATGCAGCATCATAATTTTATCCCTTATCGCCTAAAAATGAATAAGGTAGTCAAGGTGGCCAACGAAAACATCAAAAGAATAGTTAAAAAAATGGCTGAGACTTATAAAGACTGGCATGAGAAGCTATCTTTTGCACTTCATGTCTATCGAATCGTAGTTTGCACTTCCATGAGCAGTAGCCTATTCTCCATTGTCTATGGGATAAAAGCTGTCTTGCCTATCGAAGTAGAGATCCCTTCCCTCAGAGTCTTGATGGAAACCAAACTTGAAGAGGCTGAATGGGTCAAGAACAGGTATGATCAGCTCAACTTCATTGATGAAAAATGCATGAAAGCCATCCGCCATGGTCAAATGTATCAATAACGTATGATCCAAGCTCATGACAAACAGATATGCCCACAATAATTTCAGCCAGGTTAATTGGTATTGAAGAAGATCCTCCCAATTTGTGAAGATGCATGAGGCAAATGGACCCCTAATTGGGAAAGATCGTATGTCGTGAAGCAAGCATTCTTTGGAGGGGCTATAATCTTGTTAGAAATTGACAGCAATGCCTTGCCCAACCTAGTCAACTTAGATTCCGTTACGTAATATTACACGTAAAGGGCAAAAACTTGAAAATGTATCCTTCAAAAAAAAAAGAGAAAACAAAAAAAATAAATACAAAAACAAATACAAAAAAAAAAGGGTCCAAATGAAAATCAAAAAAGGGTATCTAGGCAACTAACTCGATAATAGTTAAAAACTTGTAATGGTAATTTGAGAAGATCAATTTGGATGAGGCATAGACTAAGATCACTTACAAAACAAAGCAAAGCAATCCTAGTGATCTTCTAAAGGTTAGCTCTTACTAGTCACATTCATTGTTCGAGAAAGATCCTAGAAAGCACCTAAAGAATATTCACGTCGTAATTGTTAGAGTCATCTTCTTCCTAAAAGATCATATTTCTTGCCACCGAATACTTGTTTATCAAATAGTATACCAAGTTGTATCACATTGTTGTCATGAAAAATATTACCTTGTTTCTTTTAACCCTTGTACAATTTATATTGCACTTGTCATTCATATTGCCCTTGTTATTTAATTGATAATGTTTGATAATCAACTAAAATATGCATCAAGACGTCTTGATATTACATCGAAAGGAAAAGTAAAGCACAGGAAACTCTGCCCATGCCCTGATCATCAAGATCATGCACTTTTTGCATCCAAACACTTGCTTAACATGACCATACACCAAATCATTTCTTGCTTTCAAAACCCATATCTTAAGAAAAAATCATTTTAAGCTAACCAAAAATTAACCTATGCATTCTATCAGAATCCTATCAAAACAGAGACATCAACCTAATTAATCAAAAGGTCTTCAAATTGTTGACAATGCCTTCCAATTGTTAGGAAAATGATTGAGCCTCTCGAATCGAGAAATGAAATAATCCAAATTCTTAAGAATAGATTTTTTATCATATCCCAAGTGGAGCTGGGACAACCTATAATCCCTAGCGGGATTAGGAAAATTCATGTCCATAGTTGCAACAAAGACGAATCGCCATCTTTATGAGAGTCTGAATGACGTACAAGAAAAACTAAGACTATCTCCCGTATTAGACTTCACATCATGCAATCATGATAGAATTCCGCATCATGCATTCACATTACCATTGCACATCATGACTTTTGCAATGTTACTTCCAGCTAGGTTCACCAACCCTCTAAGAAGTCCATGGTAAGAACTCTAAGCTTCATAAACCAAGCATTATTCAGGAGGTACCTATAAAAAAACCTTCTTAAGCCCACATGAGCTAGTGGTAATAAACCTATCTGTAAAAACCTAGATGCCAATCATACCTACAGGAAGCCCACTAGTTAGTGGCACCCTTTTTGAAGCCCATAAGTTAGTGGCATCTTTTTAAAGCCCACAAGTTAATGACACCCTTTTTAAAGCCCATAAGTTAATGGCACCCTTTTCAAAGCCCACAAGTTAGTGGCACCTTCTTTAAAGCCCATAAGTTAATGACACCCTTTTCAAAGCCCATAAGTTAGTGGCACCCTCTTCAAAGCCCATAAATTAGTGGCACCTTTTAAAAGCCCAGAAGTCAATGGCACCTTTTCAAAGCCCAGAAGTCAGCGGCACCTTTTCAAAGCCCAGAAGTCAGCGGTACCCTTTTTAAACCCTAAAAATCAGTGGTATATCTTTAAAGCCCATAAGTCAGTAGTACATCTTCAAAGCCCATAAGTCATTAGCACCCTTTTCAAAGCCCACAAGTTAGTGGCACCCTTCTCAAAGTCCACAAGTCAGGCACCTTTTCAAAGCCCACAAGTCAGTGACACTCTTTTCAAACCCATAAGTCAGTGACAACCTCTTCAAAGCCTATAAGTTATGGCACCCTTTTGAGGAGCCCGCAAGTTAGTGGCACTTTTTTCAAAGCCCATAAGTTAGTGGCACCATTTTTAAAGCCCACAAGTTAGCAGCACTGACACCCTATTCAAAGCCTACAAGTCAGTGGCACCTTTTGAAAGCCACAAGTCAATGGCACCCTCTTCAAAGCTTATAAATTATTGGTACCATTTTCAAAGCCCATAAGTTAGTGGCACCCTCTTCAAAACCCACAAGTTAGTGGCCTTTTTTCAAAGCCCATAAGTTCATAGCACCCTTTTCAAAGCCCACAAGTTAGTGGCACCTTTTTAAAGCTTCCACAAGCTGGTGGTAACTAAGTCAAAGCCCGCATAAGTTGGCAGCATTCGAATCAAAGCCCACACAAGATGGCAACACCCAAGTTTAAGTCAAAGACTGCACAAGCTGGTGGTACCTATATAAAAAGCCACATTACTTTACACATGCCTAAAGGGGTCAAACCTTAAAAAACCTAATACCCTAGTAGGTAAGGCAAACCCTAGAAAATTCACTTAAACCTCTATTAGGATTGCTGCCAGTACACTACACTTATCACAGCAAAGTATTAATTACAATTTATTTCTTTGCAGGTGGTCTGGGGAGCGTTATTCCACCTAAGACAAAATAGTGTCTATTTGTCTTTGCCCTGTTTCTGATTCTCATTAATGATCAAAGAGGGGCAGCTGTAGACATCTTATTTTATCCGAGTTAATTTTTTTAGCAACCTAGGGCATGGACATAAAAGAGGGCGATGATCATCGGGCAACACATAGTTCAAGAAGGCTTGTGGATTATATCAAAGATAAATGCAAAGATGTGGCATTAAAGGATATAGTTCAAGGTGTCCAAGGACAAAAGATATGAGAAAATTCATAATTTTGCTTGAATATATCGATACATGGTTCTCATTTATCGATACAATGCTCTAATGATAAAAAGTTGAAATATCCTTATTTGTATCGATACAACATGTAAATATATTGATACATAAGCTCATGTATCGATACAGGAGCTGATGTATCGATACTAGGCCATGCCAAGACCAAAACGTGCATTCTGTAAAGAAATGTATCGACACATATCAACATGTCTTATCATAATGAAGCATTGAATCAATACATTGGTTCATAGTATCAATATAATGATCATGGCATCAATGCAATGTTCATTGTATTGATACACTCAAGGTTATTGGACCAAATGTATCAATACATTCTGCAATGTATCAATACATACAAGCTATTTTTCACGGTTCAAGAATTTTTTACTCATCTACTATTGATCCAAAACTCGATTTTAACTTGTTTCTTTGCATCAGAAAAGATAAAAACCCATATCAGATTATGAATTTGGACTATTGAATTAATTAAAAAAATTTTGAACTCTAAATTAGATAAAAAAGGTTAATGTCACATGATCCCCCTACTCTTTTTTATTTTGTTAACCAAGATCACCATCAGCACCCTATTTGCTAGAAAGTCATTTAGCATTTAAACCAGCCACCCTATGTCCATCACATTGGTAACAAGTTGCTCTCTAAAGTCACTCTATAGCCATCAAGCTGACATCACTTTGTCCCCCTTGAGAAATGACCAAAAACACCTTCAATTTGGCTCTAAAATACTGGTGTAAAAACACCACTTATATCTCAGCTAAGATTTTGGAAATTTTAGCTCATTTTTAGCTTCTAAAACATATTTACATATCAAGAAAACCAAATCTTGTAACTCTTCACTTGACCTAAAAGCAGTCCAAAAATATTCATTCTCAACCACTATACATTCTAACAATCACCCTCATCCATGCCAAAACCAAACCTTCATTTTTTTCTCTTTTTCTTACTTATTAACAACAAGGAAATAAGGGAAATTCAAGCCATCTCTGTTGCTTCAACTATTTGGCCAAAAATTGAAATTTTGTTGGTATAACTTCGTATTTTATCCCTTTCATTTTCTATTTTTCAACATCTTCATCATTTTAGTGAGCTTTCCATGTTTCCACCACATTCTTATGATTTTCATGCATTGTTATGGCTTTTGGTTATGGTAGATTAAGATTTGCATGCCTTAATGCCCCTTTGATATGCAAAATGCCTCATTTCCTCCTTATTATTTTGATAGTTCTTGCTCATGCATTTTATGCCATATCCATGCATCTTGTTATGATTAATCCATCTATGAATCCTTAGCCTAACATATTTCAAGCATATTTATACATTAGCTTGCATCTTGTCATGAATCATTATCATTTTTAGCATCCATAACATTTTCTTGTCAAAGTGTAGAACACTTTTTTTCTCTATACCATTGCTAAAATTAGCATCCCCATTCATGTTATGTGCCATCCTTTTGTATGTTTGTCTTCTCCTTGTCAAAGTGCATGTTTGATGGCTATCAAAAAAATTGATTTTCAAAACCTCCACAAGCCAAGCATGCTAACCTCAACCAATGAGGACTAGCATAAACTTAGCATTTTCCTTACAGTTAACTAAAAAAAATCTTGGTGAAGATAAAGTTTTCCAATTCTGTAATCTTGATTAAATGAGCTTAAAACTTCTAATTTTCCAATGAAAAAGGCCTTGCACTTGTTCCTTAAACGTTTGTACCTTGTTTTTAAGTCAAAACCTTGAGTGATATGATCAACGGGCTGTTTCATCATCCCAAATTATTCAGGGGCTGTGTAAATGAGTTAGCGATGCTCATGCCATTCTTTCCCTTTAGTCATGGATGTTCAAATGTTGATGACTTGAGTTTAGACCCGTAAACATAGAGAAAATAAGAAATATCGTCTGCTTTGGTTTATCTCCTGCTAGTAGCATCACTGTTACAAATTGAAAAATCATTTTAAAATCCCAAAAGATTTTTTTATGAATTTTATAATTTTTTTCTGAAAGTGTGTCAAAATATCTTTAAAATGAGGTCTTACTCATCCTCGGATCAGTCAAGATGAAAGATTTATGATTTATTAAACCTAGATTGTTTGGAATCCCTAGAGTTAACAAAGTGCATTCTAGTTGGGCCCTTTAACCTACTAATCGATTTTTTCAAATTTGTTAAACATTTTTTCTAAAAGTTCATGAAATTCCCTTTTTAGAATGGTATTATTTGTAATTTTTTTATACCCAATGAGTCTGAAATGATTTTTTAAATTTTGACACACCCTTTTCTTCGCACGCTCTATCAGTCACATAATTGACCCAAATTTGAAAATTTATTTCCTTAGAAAATAATTTTTTGGGATATAGGAATATTTTTAGATTGACTCTCGTCAAGTTACCTTTTTGAAAGTATCTTGTCTATCCTCTAAAGCCTTCAAACCAATCTAGAATAAATTTGAAAAGTGGGATCATGCAATGCTGTCCCCTGTTCTTAGTCATAGTCAAAATTAAGTTGTTTTCCTGAATGTTTTCTTGAGAGATTCGAATGCCTCCATGTCACCTCGATCAGACTCAAGAAGATGCTTCGACCTCCCACAAGCTCATATAATGGCACGAATATGTTTTACATTTTTACCATCCTCATTCACAATAGTTTTTTTTGCCAAAAGTCACCAAAATGCTCACTCGTTTTCTAAATCACAAAGTTTTGTCAACTTAAGTTTTCCAACTTGATTTCTTAAAGAGTGTCAGACATGTCACTTTTAGGGATACTCTAACCTCACTTTTCAAAATTATCAAGATTTAAAAATCTTCCTCTGTCAAAATTATTTGTCATTCTCGAGGGTACTTCAACCCTGACCTTCCAAGGGGATACGCTAACCTCACTTTTCAAAAATTGATAAGATTTAAAAATCTTCCTTTGTCAAAATTATTTGTCTTCCATGAGGATACTCCAACCCCATCTTTTTGAAGGAATACTTTAACCCTATCTTTCAACTATAATTAAATTTTTCTCCTTCTTGAACTTCCATGAATATGTCAAGAAAACCTCATTCAATTAAGAAACCGAGATGCATCTAAAAATTTGCCAATTCGGTTATTCCTAGATAATTAATGCCAATTGCAAGATAAATTCCAATAGTCCATTTCTTCCTTTTACCATTACATTGAATGGTCCTTATTATGTTACTTTATTCGTTGTTGTACTAACGCCATTTCTTTTTTATGATTATTTGTAAGTATGTTTTCAAAACATTTCAAGCAAAACTAAAGGTAATGTTCCGTGTGGGTATCTCTCCAGTGCTTAAAGTGGAATATTCTATTTTTTAAAGTAAAATCCAAAGGTCATTTTTATTGAAAATCTCTATATTCCCTATATCTCCAGGGTGCGTATGAGATTAAATCTTTTCATTAAAAGCTAGATTTGTATTTCTATAAAATTCATGCATTAAAAGGGGTTTATATCGAATTAGTGGTGAGTTAAGATCGAAAGAATCAAAATCAAGATAAGACATAGCTAGTAGGGTATCAGTTTCAGACATCGTGAAGAGGTTCGTACCTCTTCATACGTAACCAACTCCCAAACCCAAACAATAAATCTTTGTACTACGTAGACTACGGGATCGATGTTTTGAGTTTTGTAACTCAAAACATAGGTTTCAATAGGCATCCGATCATGGATAGCCTAAAATGATCGGTGGTGACTTTAAGCGTTGGCCACTTCGTGATAGCCATCCGAGACCAATAAGATAAATGATTTGTCTTATGGTTCCCTTCACTATATCATGAGTCAAGAATCTATACTTTCTCATTCTCATTACGTCGTGAAGGAAAAGTCTTAGTCAATAAGATATTTCCTAGTCAGATAGATATTTTAAGTTTTATGCACCCATAGATCCGCGAGGATCTACCTTGGGGCATGTTACGGTAGTAAGCTGCCAGAGTAAGGGGAAAAAGTAAAGGAAAAAAAAGGTCAAAGATAGATAGGGTAACCTTTTTGTTCAAAAGAAAGTATTGTTCATTTTTTACAAGTCGAGCAGAGTTCACAAATCCAATTATTTTAACTGTTAAATCGCAGCCCTCATAGGATCTCTATACCGTTAAATGGGTTAAGCAAATCAAGCTTTACAAGAATTGACCTACATCCGTGGAGGAACAACCTTTTTCTAAGTACAGGTATTTTGAGTGACAGGGAGGCTGCATATAAATGGGCTAACAAGGTCACTTGCCAACCGGACATGGAGTTCTTGTTGACTAGGAATCCAGCTATAAACTTAGAGTATACACTCACCTGCACAATATAAGTAGTTTTTCACCATTTTTTTGAAAGGTTATGGTAAAAGTTTTATCTTCAAGCTTTGCACACTTAAATAGCTCTTCTTCTTTAAATGCAATAAGTTACTATTAGCCATGAGGACATCTGAAAAAAGACTACGGCCAGTAAAGGTGCAAGAATTGTTGGCATAGGTCAATAAATTAACTCGCTCAAAACAAGCATCTAATGAGCTTGCTTTAAAGGTGTAAGATAAGGCATCAAAGGTGAAAGCTAATAATAAGGGCATGAAAAATGAGTTAAAGTTTGCGAAGGCTAATAATGAGGGCATGAAAGGTGAGTTAGAGTTAACAAAGGCTAATAAAGAAGGCATAAAAGATATGTTGGAGTTGGCAAAAGCTAATATCAAAAAGCTGTCTAAGAAACTAGAGGAATTAAAAAAGGCTTTTGCTACTTGTGGCTCAGAGTTGACGATAGCAAATGCTAAAATTTTTAGGATAGAGTTACAGGTGGTAGGCACAGAATCTCAGTTACAAAAGAAACTCAACCTTCAAAAAGATTCATTCTTGGTCAACTATTAGCCTACAGTAATGAGTACAAGCACAGTGCCTTATATGATGTGCAATTCTTCAAAAGGCCTTTAGACTTAAAAGATATCTGGTTTTTTTTAACTTGTTGCTTCTCTTAAAAGGTTTGACATATTGAAGCCATCCTAAGAGGATGTAGAACAAAGATGCTCTAAAAACGTCACCTTCATTACTCTTATTCTTGTCGAGAAGGTTACCAAATATGAGGGTGGTTTAGAAGAAGAAGAAAAAGAGTAGGTTGATCAAGCGATGAGGGATATTCCTTTTAAATGATTGTATTTTAAACCTCTTTTTTTATGTGATACCTTTGTGAAGTAATAAATGAGTCTTTGCTTATCAGAATGCTCTTTTGTTGTTTATTTGTTTGTAACAATTATTCAATATCTTGAACATTAGTCGTTGGCCTAGGCGGCCTTATAACCGTAAGAGGTTTCATTTAGCTTTTCCCAAACTTAGTAGTCTTTAAGTTTGTATAAGTGGACCATGGTTGTTCACTTTAACAATTTCAGTAAACAAAGGAAATTTATAAGCTTATCATTAAAGGAAATTCATAAACTCATTATTGAATAACCCAGAAGGGCTTTAAGTTTACAAATAATATTTTTTGAGATAGAAAGTATTCCAAGTATTTGGAAAATATTTTCACGTCATGTCCATTGACATATAGGCACAAATCCTATGACTTTGGTGACCTAATAAGGACCTTCCCAGTTTGGAGATAATTTTTTCCTTTTTCTCGTCGGTCTATTTACCTCACAGTTCTGTAAAACCAAGTCACCTACTTGGAATTGCCTGTACTTCACTCTTTCATTGTAATATATGGACACTTGTTATGCCCTGGCTGTTATTTAATTTATGGTGTCCTATCTACTTTTTTCTAATAAGTTCAGGTTCATTCTGAAGAGTAGGTTGTTGAGCTCATGATTGACATTGGCAATCTGATTACTTTAGACATCGATTTTTTTTGGGATTACTACTTTAGTGCCATAAATTAGACTAAAAGGTGTACCATTAGTTGCTTGGCATTCTATCATTCAGATCACCCATAATACTCAGGCATCTTCTCTGCCCAAGCTTTCTTGGTGTCATCTAATTTTTTTAATGGCTAAAGTATATTTTTATTCATTGACTCAAACCTACCTATTAGACTGAAAATGAGCGACTGAAGTGTGAACTAGATTTATATGAATTTTTTCAAAAAAATTTTATCCACCTATAGTTACCTCCCATTATTACCAACAATAATGTTTGATATTCTAAATTGACATACAATAAACTTTCATATGAAGCTATCCATGGATCTAGCTGTTATTGTGGCTACTAGCTCTACTTTTACCTACTTTGTAAAATAGTCACAGGCTACTACTAATAACTTCTGCTATGATGTCACTAGCAAGAAAGGGCTTAATATATTGACAACCCATACACAAGAAGGTCATGTGCTAAAAATATACTTTAATGCTTTTGTAGATTACTTGGGTATCTTGGTGAATTGTTGGTATTTGTGGCACCCCTTTACCAAGTTGGTAGCATTCTTTCTCATGCCTGGCCAAAAGAACCCTTGCTTGAGTGCTTTTTGTGCTAAAGCTTTTCCCCTCAAGTGGTTGCCTTAAACTCCCTCATAGATCTCTTTAAGCACATAGTTTGCCTTGCTTAGGTTTAAGCACCTAACCAAAAGGTAGGTAAAAAATTTTTTTGTATAAGATCCCATTAACAATAGCATACCTAGTGGCCTTTTTTTCTAGCTATTTTTTTAGTGGGTTATCTGACATTACATTGGTTTGAAAGAATGCCATTATAAGTGTCATCTAATTAACATTTAGCTTCCATGGCCAATTTATAGATGTATTGATCATACCCTAAAGTTTTAACAAACTTATGTAAAATTTTACCTTTGTTTATGACTTCCAAGTTATTCCCTATTTTTGATATAGAGTCAGCTATAAAGTTCTGTTCATGAAAATCTATTCAAACATGATCTGATCAAAGGCAAGGGTGAGCTTTGAGATTTTACTGTGATATTTGGGTTGCGTTTGATTCCTAACTTCATACATTCCATTAATTTGGTTCGCCAACAATTAAAAATTTGTATAAGCCTTCAAGTGAGTAGCTCTAAAATTTCTTACTAAATCTATCCCTCTATAAGTGCATCGTATTTAGCGGCATTATTGGAGGTTGAGAATTCAAAGGATAAGGTATAATGCCATTCTTACCCATTGGGATCAATTAGGAGAATGTCGAAGCTCAATTTTTCTTTTCTTGATGATCTATTAGCATATAGCTTTCAACATCTTTCATTGTTACTTTCCACTCTTTAAACGATGGCTAATAGATCATCAAGGTTTCCTTTTGCCACGTATGATATGGTGACTTATTCTGATTCGATCGGCACTAAGAAAAAGCATTCAGTAACAATGTTAGCTAATGCTTGTGCTTTGATTGCCTTTCTAAGAAAATACGTTAGCCCAAACATTTTTAGTTCAATACTCCACCTGATCATCCTTCTAGCTAAGTCGACCTTTTCTAGAACATCTTTTAGAGGTTAATCTGTAAGCTCTATGATAAGGTGCATTTGAGGGTATTGGTGTAATTTTTTGGCTATTACGATAAGCACCTAAACTAACTTTTCTATTTTCATGTAGTTTGTCTCCCTTTCTTAGAATGCCTTATTTACATAGTAAACAGGT
>JBBYHO010534742.1:0-62181 GCA_038382025.1 Adansonia gregorii | reverse complement strand
AAGTTTGATGATAATTATTTATGCTTATTTCCATGGTTTTTATGTCAAAGCATGTATGTATTTCATGTTTTCATCTTGGCCAAATCTGATTGGAATTGCTCATGATCATTTTGTGCTTAATTTTATTTTGATTTGATGATTTTTAGATTATTTTGTAATATTAGTAAACATGGGGCCTAAATTGCAAAACTTATAAAAGGTTATTTTGACATTTTTGGCTTGGTTAAGAGCTTTGTAGGCCTTGAGATTTTTTATTTGTGTATTTGTAAACAATTTTTAGGCATTTCTAATTTTTAGGGGTTATTTTATAAATATTAAAAAGTTTAATGGCTAAATTGTAAAATATGAAAATTATATTTTGTGGCTAAAAATGCTTGGCTGAACTTTCTTGCATATTGTTACCATGGCTTTTGTGTTGATTCTTTATTGGTTTGATGATTTTTAATGATTTTTTGTGGTATTTTACCATATAGAGGTCAAAATCTAGTTTTACAAAGTTTAAGGGTTATTTTGAAATTATAAAAAAAATTTAGGCAAGGTATTTGGTTGAATCTTTGTTGATATGTTGGCTGCATTTTCATGCATAATTTCATATGATTTTTAATGATTTTTAGGTTATTTTATTATGTAGAGACTAAAATAAAAATTTAGAAAAGCGTAAGGACTAAATAGTAAATTTTTATATTTAGGGTGCAAAATGTACATTTCATCAATTTCAACGATTTCTATTATTTCTATAGCCTTCCGTAGGGATATTGAAATTTTTAAAACTTTTCATATTTGCTTGGTCCTTCGAAGGATATGGAATGTAGTTTTTAAAAATTTTGGGGCTTGATTGCAAATTGTGCATTTCAAGTCAAACTTAAACTTTTAGCTTCTCCATTTAGACTAAATTCATCTATTTTTCATCATTTTAGTGTCTATTAGGGTACCGATATACTTTTCATGTCGAAGGTATACCCTAAGGGCATTTGGTAATTTTTTAAAAATTTAATCTTAGATAGTAATCGAGATGCTTTTTATGCCAAGGGTGCACATTTAGGATAGGTTCATCCAGTTTTTATCATTTTAGTGTCCATTTGGGAGGTACCAGGTTACTTTCATGTCGAAGGCATACCTTAGAGGTATTTTGGTAATTTTTCTAAAATCGAGTCCTAGATAGTAATCGGGATGCTTTTATGCCAACGGTGCACATTTAGGATAAGTTCATCTAGTTCTCATCATTTTAGTGTCCATTAGGGGCATCGAGATACTTTCATGTCAAAGGTACACCCTATGGGCATTTTCAAAATTTTTTTCATCAGGATGCTTTTATGCCAAAGGTTTAGGATTCATTTAGCCTTCCAAGGTCATTTAGTGTCCATTAGGGGTATCAGAATACTTTCATGTTGAAGGTATGCCTTAGGGGTATTTTTGTAATTTTTTATCGGGATGCTTTGATGTCAATGGTGAAAGTTTAAGGTTCCTTTAGCCTTTTAAGGTTATTTTTGAGTCCATTAGGGGTATCGGGATACTTTCATGTCGAAGGTATACCTCAAGAGCATTTTTGTAATTTTTCTCACAAGTATGCTTTTATGCCAATGGTGAAAGTTTAAGGTTCCTTTAGCCTTTTAATGTTATTTTTGAGTCCATTAGGAGTATCAGGATACTTTCATGTCGAAGGTATACCTTAGGGGCATTTTCATAATTTTTTTCACCAAGATACTTTTATGCCAAAGGTGAAAGTTTAAGGTTCCTTTAGCCTTCCTTTTAAGGTTATTTTTTAGTCCATTAGAGGTACCGAGATACTTTTATATCGAAGGTATACCTCAAAGGTAGTTTCGTAATTTTTCTTACCGGGTGCTTTAGTGTCGATGGTAAGCCTTAGAATTTTAATTTTTCTTAGAATCCGATCCTAAGTAGTTATAGGGTGCCTTAGTGTCGATGGTAAGCCTTAGGAATATTTTAATTTTCCTTAGAACCAAATCCTAAGTAGTTGTCGAGTGCCTTAATGTCGACGGTAAACCTTAAGGATATCGTAATTGTTCTTAAAACCTAGTCTTAAGTAACCACTGGGTGTTTCTATACTGAAGGTATAGTTTAAGGATATTTCCATTTTTCTTTTATCTTTTAGTCCTTGGATTTGAATTAGCATTTCAGTGTCCAGACTAGGTCATATGTCCTTTATTTTTATTTCAAATAAAACTTGTATGTCTTTGAAAAATAAAAGGCAATGTCTCAGAGTTAAAGTGGTGTGTGAAATTCCTTCCACCCATATGTGATAGGGGTTTTATAGATCATTCTATTCATGAGGTACCCTTTTCAAAATGAAAATTGAGAACTTTATACAAATAAAGACCTTTCACATTCTACCAGGTACTCCAATAGGATGTGAAAAACATTTTTTAGAACCTTTTATGTCCCTTTGGTTCTCCGTTGGGGTATAAGAGGGAATAACAAAAACTTTCATGTCCCATTGGTTTTTCGGTAAGGGTGCGTAAGACATTTCTATTTTTTTAAAATAAAAAACTTTGATTTTCTCTCGTGGAATAATAAAATCTTATTTTAACAATACGAGAATTGTAATTAAATGCCACATATTGAAGCCGAATAAATATTAAAATTCAAGTTAATATGTAATTAATAAGGTATTGATTTTCGAGCATTATGAGAGGGTCGATCCTTACTTGTGATTGTAACCGACTTCTAAACCCTTTTATATGATTCTTGGTATGATCATGGGCCTTGGAGTTTGCATTCTAAGGTTTCTAACCCTTAAAATACAAACTCTGATAGGTGACCAATTTCACCTAACCTAAATAGATTGGTAGCGACTTCAAATAAATAGTCATTTTGTGATTACTATTTAAGGTTAAGTCAAATGAGCGATTCATCTCGACCACCAAGTCTCCAACAATAAGAAGATGTCAATAATGTTATGGCCAATAAAAATAAAAGAACATAAAATAGTAAAAAATTTAATAAATATAGGAGCGAAGGCTATTTAAGTCGGGCTTGGTTAGGATTCGTAGCTGGACTATGTTGCAACACTATCTAATTATATTTATTTTTAATAAAAATTATATTTATTTTTTATATTTAAAGTTTTTAAATGACTTTATAATTGTTTATATAATTAATATTTTATCAAATTATTTGCACGATTATTTAATAATTTTTATTTATTTTTAATTTAAGATGTATAAATGCATTATTTTTTAAAATATAATAATTATTTTTATTTAAATAAAAATAATCATATATTAGTATATTTTTTAACTAATATCCTTAATTGTCATTTATTCTTATTTCACTGTTAACTTTACGTTTAAATCTAATCACATATTTTACTACTGATCTTAATTTTTTGCTACAATATCCAATCTTACTGCTACAGTAGCTAATCTCAATATCACTATTATTTTCTATCTTACCATCTATCCAAATGAACCCTAGATATTACTTTCAATGCAATTAGAATAGACTAGATTAGTTTTAGGGATCAATCATATTAAAATTTGGTTTAGATGCCGGTTGGACTTTTTGGACCATTTGAAATTTCCCATTGATTGCATACTTTTCAAATTATATCCGTATTTTCTTTTTTGCCCGAATAGTAATTGGATCTTACGAAATTTTGTTTTTTGTCTTTACATTTTTATTTTCTATTTAAAAGTTTTGAAATAATTTTATAAATTTATTAGAATAAAAATTTATTATTTTATAATAAAATAAAATAATAAATTAATTTCATCATTATATAATAAAATGATATAATAATTCAATTCTATCATTATGTAGTAAAAATATGTGGTAGTTTTTTTAATTATTTGTTAATTTCATAAATATCATATCATTTAAATGTAATTTTTTTAATTATTTGTTAATTTCATAAATATCATATAATTTAAAGTTTTTATTTTATAAAAATTTTAATCTAACGCACTTAACAATTATTTTTTCTTACAATCATTTCATATCACCACTATTTTTTACATCTAAACCCATATTAAGTATATATCTTAATTCTACAATTTTAGTTACGAACTTATCGCTTTGGTTTAAAACATTTAATTTTAACACCATCCAAATAAGTGTCAATCATGTTAAATATTTTCTTTAGCAATTCTTCAACCTTGAATTCCCAAAAAATAATATTTAAATATGAAATGTAGCTTCATTAGTTCATACAGTAACCTATAAGTGGTGATAGTTAACAAATTTAAAGCTTGAATCTTAAAATTTGCAACCCCTTCCCCTGTCCTTAGGTTGAGACCTACTTTGTGCTAAACAAACAACTTATTTATTCTATTTCTATGGCACTCCCTGCTTAACCTTCCATTCCTGATATCTATTTTGTAAATTCATCATCTCCATTTTCTATCTTAATTAGACGAAAGAGTACACAATCATTGACCCAATTACTCTCTAGCTCAACTACCCTCAGATCTAATGAAGAAAAAATCGAATCTAATTGATTGTTGAACTGTTTAAAGTAAAATTCAAAAGTCTATCCAATTTAGCATTATCCATAAAACTAAGATCTTCTTAAACCAATGAAAATCAATTTTTAATTCTATTTTCAATTTTTTTAAGTTATAAGATTTGAATCGTTAACTTTTAATTTTATATTAAAAAATATACTACTAGGCCAAATATATACTCTTATTGATAATGTTTCATATTTATTTAAAATTAAAATTATTTTAAATCTTTAAAACCAGTGGGTCCACTCAGTTGGATTAAGAATTCAAAGTCTGAATAGTTTAATTTTTTATCCAATTTTTTTAACCTTGATCAAAATAAAATAATTCTCTCAATTGGGTTTTCTAAAGCTTTTTTTCCTCTCTTCCATGCATTAGCTTGACTACACTCGTCTACATATATGGCTTTGCTCTATCTACAGTCATATGTTCAAAATAGATCTGTCAATTCTAACCTGATTTGGAATAACTAGATCAATTTATCCGAATCCAAACTCAACCCAACTTGATTTGACAAGAAAAAAATCAACAATCCAAAATCAACCAACTTGAACCCAAAAATTACTTGAATCCAAAATGACTCGAACCTTAATTGACTTGAAGAATTAACTAGAAATAGCTTAAACCTGAAATGATCCAAACTTGAATTGAATTGAATAATTAACTCGAAATGACTTGAACCTAAAATGACAAACTTGATAAACTCGAGTGTCAAACTTAGTTGATAAGAAATCGATTAACCTAAGTGTGAAACCTAAAATGACATGAATCTAGAATGAACTAAACTTGATTAACTTGAGTGTTAAACTCAATTGACTCATGTCACTATCACAATGTGGCCCGAATAGGAATCCTAACCAAGCCCAACTTAAATGGCCCTCGTTCCTATTTTTATTGGTGTACCACTATTTTATATTTTCTTATTTCTATGGGCCATATCATTATCGACATCTCTTTTTTTCTTGGGGACTAAGTGACCAAGATGAATCACTTACTTAACTTAACCCTAAATAATCATTATGAAACAACAATCTATTGAGAGTCACCACCAATCTATTTGGGCTAAATGAGATTAGTCACCTATCAGAGTTTATATTGCGAGGATTGCAAAATCACTCCAAGGTTAATCTTACCAGAGATCAGATAAAAGAGTCTGGGAGTTGATCATAATCGTAAGTAGGGATCGACCCTCTCATGATGCCCAAAAATCGATACCTTATTGATTACATGTTAACTTGAATTTTAATTTTTATCCAGATTTAACATATGGCATTTAATTATAAATTCTTAGAATGCTTTAAAAATATTTTTAACAAAATTAAAAATTTATTTTTAGAAAACTAAGGCAATGTTTTCGAGTTAAAGTAATGCATGAAATTTCTCTAAAAATATGAGAGGGGTTCTATGGATTATTATAATAATGGGATATCTCTTTCAATGTGAAAATCAAGAATTTTAAACATTTTGAAAAAATAAAAACTTTTGCATTCTTTTAGCCCTCTAGCGGGGTGTGAAAGATATTTTGATTTTTAAAAACTTTTTGTATTCCTCTAGTCCTTTGGTGGGGTACAAAAGAGAATGATAAAAAGCTTTCGTATTCCACTGGTCCTTCGGCGGGATGTGTAAGAGATTTTATTTTCAAAAGTTCCAAAAAACTCAATTTTCTCGACATAGAATAATAAATTAGTTTTAGAAAGTACTATTTTTAGTACTCTAACGAAAAACTGAAAAATACGAAAAGTCTTAATATATTTAACACCACCAGAGGATCAATAGAATGCTAAAAATATTCCAAAATACTCTAAGTGAATGATTTTAACATTAGAGATAATATTTTGACCTAAAATGCTAGATTTTCCTAATGACCCCTAAACTTTCCTAAAATACAAATTAGTCACCACATAATTAAAACATAAAATCAAAATAATCACAAAAAACCAAATAAAAAATTACAAGCAAGATTTGGCCACCTAATTTTGTCCCTAGCTTAAATTTTTTTATATTTACACAAGTCCTTAAACTTTCTAAAATTACAAAAAGATCTAAAAATAAAAAATGTATTTTTAACTTGATAGATGCATAAAATACACTCTTAAGGGTGTAGGTCTACTTCGGCCAAGCATGTAGGGGCTAAACTAAAATTTTTATCATTTTTTCATCTTTTTACAGATTAATCCCTAAACTTTCTATATTTACAAAATTGCCACAAAAATAAAAAACTCATCACATCTACATACATGAGTTTTGGCCAGCCCTAAATAATCTATCAAACAAAAATATTTTAACCTAATAATCACATATACATATTTATCCAACACAAATCAACACCATCATATGATGAAATAATAAAAATAAACATAAAAACATGTAATCCCAACATAATAACAAGAAAACACTAAAAGAAATAAGATACATATGAGTGTATATATATATATATATATCAAATATAACATAAAACCAACATTATATCAACAAAACATGATTCATGAAGAAGGAGAATCTACTAACAAGAAAAATTAAACAAAAATAATTAAATCAAAGAAATTAGTTCATAGCCATTATGCTTAGTCTTTCAACATGGATTAAAATCCATAAACTTAAGCATGATTTTGGCTCACTTGTTTAATGCTATTAAAATTTGATTTTTTTTCTTTTAAAGTGTTTTTCTATCTTTTTATTTCAAGCTCCCAAAACATCCCAAAATGCAAAATCCTCCACCTATTTATAAGGGGAAGGATCGACCTAGGGATCCAAAAAGCCCTTGGCCAAAAATCCTTTCTTTTTTTTTAGTTTATTTTCATTTTTATTTATTTTTTGTTATTTTGCATATAACGTAGACATACATTAAATTGAGATGAAATAAGCGGTCATTCAAAAATATATTGTCATGATTGCCTAAATAATATCATCTAATGGGTAATTAGAAACCAATTAAATTGGTTAGGAAAAAGTTAAAAATCAACTAGACTACTTTCCATGAAACTAGTAAAAAGTCCATAATTAAAATAAAATAAAAAAGATAATAATAAATAAAAAATTGATATTAAAAATTAATAATCATAAACAAAATTTTTAAAATGAAATAATGAAAAAAATCTTGATTAGAAATCCAAAACTCGAAAATTATAGGAGAAAAATCCTTTTGAAGAAAAAGAGATATATGTAAAAAAAATTCAAAGCTCATAAAATAAATTAAATTTTCAAAAAATGATTTAGTATAAATTTAATAATAATATTTTAAGAATTTTAGAAACTATAAACTTGAGAAAAAAATCCAAAAAAAAAATTTACGGAGTAAAAAACTCTGTATTTTTGAAATGAGAAAAATCTAAAATATTGAGAAAATTTTATGGCAATTTAATGGGAATATTTAAAGAATTTTAAAGTTCAAAACTTAAGAAAATTCTACAAAAAATTTTACAGATAAAGGAAAACTAGTATTTTGGAATTGAGGAAATTTTAAAGAATATATTGAAAATTATATAAAATGGGTTAAATACAACATATTATCCGAAATATTAATTATCAAAAATGAAAAAGTGAAATTATGAAATCTAGAATAAATTTAACTCAAAAAAATTTTGCGAGCATAATACTAACGATATTGTGAAAATCCAAAATTTGTTAACAAAATTGATAATTTGACACCTCGTTGTAAAAAAATGCTAATACATTTTTTATTGAATATTTTTTATTTTTTTGAAACGCATATTGGCATAAATACTATAGAGGTTTCGGTAAAAATATATGACGGTCTATTTTCTAAGTTTTACCAAAAATCTTGAAAAAATTTTAAAAATTAAAAATTTGACAATGATATCATCTACAAGAAAATTTTTCCAAAATTTTACAAAATAATATTTAAAAATTGATTTTTTAAAATATTCATCATTTTATCCTAGATCAATCTTCCAAAGGTACTTTTTTTGTCACGTGCCAATACAATCATTTATGTGTGATAGAATATGTTTAAAAAATGTTTAAATTAACTGACAGAGGTTAACCTCTATCGAAGCAATAGCTATTCCTGGTCTTGGATGATTGGGACTATTAGAAAACAGACCCGAGCAAAATTAGGTGCCTATGGTCGAAATGTGATTGGGACGAGAACCTTGACCTACCAAATTTAAAGACGAGTGAATCCTTATTTTATTCATTTTTTGTGTTTGTGTTGGGGACCGAGTATCTGGAGTGAATCGCTTACTTGACTTAACCATAAATGATTTTTGCAAGGTGACCATTTGAATAGGAGTGACCACCGATATGTTTTGGCTTAGTGAGATTAGTCACCAACCAAAGTAAGTCTTTTGAGGTTTATGAAACCCTAAAAAACAAACACCAAGATCCATGTACTAACAAAAGATCATGTGAAAGAATCGGGAGTCCGTTATCATCACGAGTAAGAATCAATCCTTCTCATGGCACTAAAAAATTGGTACTTTAATTACTTTTTAATTTAAATCTTAATTTTATTCAATTTTTGTATCTAATATTTAATTATAGTTTTGTATTTCGAAAGATTTTCTAACTAAATTTATTATTTTGTTCAAGAAAATTTAGTTTTGAATATTTTTAAATCAAAATGTTATTCGTACCTTGCCAGATGAAACTATAGAAATAAGAACATTTTATTTCATGAAATTTGAAAAAATCCAAATTTTACTCGTTTTGAAAAGGATATCTAGTTGTTAAAATTGATTGGTAAAACCTCTTTCATTTACTGGAAAAAAATTCTACATGCCAATTTAATTCGACGACATTGCTTTGATTTTTGAAAATCACAATTTTGTTCTTAAAAATACAAATACCTAAGACTTAGTTTCGACAGTAGTGAAGGGAGCATTTTATTTTTTTCAACTGGTTGTCAATGGGAAAAAATGGTTATTAAAAAATTATTTTTATTTTTAAAAATTTATAATTTTTTATGTTATTTTAATATATTTTTAAATAATTTTATTATTTTTAAAATTAAATGCTTATGAAAATATTTTTAAAAAATTATTGTTAATATTTTAAAAAATATTGTTAATATTACCATCTAGACGAGCATGTTGTGGCAACAATTGCTCTTGATTGAGCACCAATTCTCTTAACAAGCCATGTAATGCCTTTTATTATGATTAGTTGACAGCTACGTTGCTGAATGAAACATTTAGAAAAATATCTCTCCACTCATAGGGTCTAATATAAAATAATAATATTTGTTAGATCTTTCTAATAGTGAAGGAAACTAAGGAGGTAAATTGATTTTTAAAGTTTAGAAATTAAAATTTTGATAAATAAATTGAAAAATCCAAATAAAAAAAATTTAAAGTGCAAGTTAGTGAATAATAAAAACAGTTAAAGAGATATAAAGAAAAAAGCAAACTCAAGTATTTAGAGAGGTTTGGCTCAACTGTCAAATCTTCTACCTCAACCTCGCTTGCCTTGGATTTTTCTAATTAACTAACTTGAATTGTCTTATCTTTTAAGGACAAGATATAACATTTATACTTCCTATCATTCTAGGCTAAGATAGAACTTCTATCCCTGATCTTTTATGGCTAAAATATAACTATTCTTTACTTTTCAAAGGCTAAGTACTTATAAATTATTTTAAAATCTACTTTGGATAGAGAGTGGGTTAATGTCAACATCAAATCAAATTAATTAATAATTAATGAACTCTGATAAATGATCTACACAAGCATGGTGTGACACCAATTGCTCTTGATTGCGCACTAGTTTTCTTAACAACCCACGTGATGCCTTTTTTTTTTCTGAGATTGAGAACCTAATGGCCACCCTTATTGGGAATAATCTTTTTAGATAAACAAGACATTTCTAGGACCTTTTTAGTCATATTTAAATGTCTTAAGTTCACATGACAGAAAAAGTCATATTTTGATTTCTAATTTTGAATATATAGAAAGAAT
This sequence comes from Adansonia gregorii, assembly GCA_038382025.1. Classification (NCBI taxonomy): domain Eukaryota; kingdom Viridiplantae; phylum Streptophyta; class Magnoliopsida; order Malvales; family Malvaceae; genus Adansonia; species Adansonia gregorii. The sequence goes on along the minus strand of JBBYHO010534742.1, from coordinate 51,803 downwards.
ATTAAAGAGAAAAAATTATTATTATTAATAGTTTCTTTTCAAATTTTGAAAATCTATCTTTGTGGATAATATCACAGTCAAATTTTCTAATTTTATGAATTTTTGAGAATTTTTTGTAAAATTTGAGAAATTGACTGTCGTTTACTTTTACCGATACCTATGAGGTATTTACGTAAATATGCACTCCAAAAAATCAAAAATATCCAAAGAAAAATTCCTATTAGCATTTTATTCCACAAGGTACCAAGTTGCCCATTTTTAGTAATTAATTTTAAATTTTACGTAGTACCGTGAGTATTATACTCGAAAAATTTTTCTTGGTAAAATTATTATGAATTTTGGATTTCCATCTTTACCACTATATACATTAATATTTTGAATAATATATTTTATTTTATTTATTTATATAAGTTTCAATGCATTTTTTGAAAATTTTTCTCGATTTTGGCATACGTACTTTCCTTTATTTGTAAAATTCTTTGTGAAATTTTCTCAAGTTTTAAATTTTAAAATTTTTTAAATATTCACATTTAATCACAATTAAATCAGTTTTTTAAAATTTATTTATTTGTTATGAATTTCAAAATTTTTCTCGATTTAGAAATACGAAGTTTTCTACTTCATGAATTTTTTTTGCAAAGATTTTTCAAAATTTATAATTTTTAAATTCTTCAAATATTATTATTTAAATTATATTAAATAAATTTTAAAAATTTTAATTTTTATGAGTTTTGCATTTTCTTTCATAATTTTTTCGTTTTCGAAATGTGGATTTTTTTACTTCGTAAATTTTTTTGATAGGATTTCCCTCAGTTTATAATTTTTATAATTTTGATATTATTATTTAATTCATATTAAATTAGATTTTCAAAATTCATTTTATTTTATAAGTTTTGTATTTTTTTCAGATTTTTTTCTTTTTAAAACACGGAGTTTTCTAATTGGTAAATTTTAGGAGATTTTTCTAAATTTTTAAGTTTTAAAATTCTTTAAATAATATTATTTAATTTTTATTAAATCATTTTTTTAAAATTTAGTTTATTTTACGAGTTTTAAAATTTTTTTATTTTGAAGATACGAAGTTTTCTATTCTATAATTTTTTTGGGTAAGATTTTTTAGGGGTTTATAGTTTTTAAAATTCTTCAAATATTATTATTCAATTCATACTAAATTAGTTTTGAAACTTTTAATTTATTTTATGCGTTTTGTCTTTTTTCACATAAATAATTTTTCTAGTAAAATTTTACAAGTTTGTTATTTTTAATTTTTTCTGTAAATTAAAAATTATTTTTATAATTAGATTAAATTAAATTGATCATAAAAAATTTTGTTTCATATATATGATTTTTAATTTTTACAATTTAATCCTTCTAATTAATTTTTATGGGATAATTTTACATACTAAAAAAAATCTTCCAAAACACTCTAGAGATGTTGATGTCATGCATGATGTAAAATGAATAAAGACAAAGATTATAAAAACTCTTGTAAATGTCAAAAAGTAATGAAAATAATAAATAAATAAATAAATAAAACCAAAAAAAATAGAAAGGTAAGGCCATTTGGCCAAGAACCTTTAAAGGAGGTTCTTGGTCGATTCTTCCTTTTAAAAAAATAGAGGAAGTTTTCTAGAAAAGCTAATGTTAACTTAGGTTTTTTATTGGTTATGTTTTTCAAACTTTCAAGGTAACTTCTTTGGTAAAAACTTTAATTGTTGTTTATTTCATGATTGATTCCTTATTTTAATGGGTTTTATGATTGCTTGAGCTCATAGGTTTCAGTCCATGTTGAAAGGCCAAGCATGAAAGCAATGATTAAAGTTTATGGATTTTGTTGATATATTTGATTTTTGTTGTGTTTGTGTTAATTTTCATAATATTTTGTGTTTATTATTAATAATGATATTATCTTCAATGAATACATGTTTTGTAATATTTTACATGTTATGTTCATGTTGATTTATATTGAAATACTAGTGATTTCTTGTATTTTTTATGCTAAAAAATTGTCTATCAATTTATAATATTATTTATGAAATTTCATCATAAAAAAATTTGTCTTGAAGCTTTATATGCCTTGGCCGAATCATATGGGTGCTTGCTGGTGATGATTTCATGTGTTTTGGTTATTATGTAAATATTAGAAAGTTCATGGACTAAATCATAAAATATGTAAAATCTTTTTAGTGCCATTCTATTTTGGCAAAACTTCCTTGCACCATGGAAAAAGTGTTTTAGGCATTTTCAAACATATTTTATGCATTTTTTTTACATTTTAGGGGCTAATTCATAATTTTAAGAAAGTTTAAGGATTACATTGCAAAATATGGAAAATTTATGTTTTATCACTAAAAGTGCTTGGCTGAATTTTCGTACACATTTTTCCATGATTTTTTTTGTTGATTCTTACCTGGTTTGATGATTTTTTGTGATGTTTGGTGATGATTTTCCATGTAGGGTCAAAATGCAAATTTACGAAGCTTAGGGACTATTTTACAAAAAGTCAAAAATTTTTGTTTCAAAGCCAAGGTGTTTGGCCGAATCTTTGTGGATGTATTTGTTGTGCTTTTCATGTATATTTTCATATGTTTGTGATGTTTTTTGATGTTTTTCTATGCAAGGGCTTAAACATAAATTTTGAAAGGTTTAAGGACTAAATAGCAAATTATATCATTTAAGGGGTAAAATGGTTATTTTTGTGACTTCTTAATATTTCTATATTCCTATGGCCTTCTGTAGGGGTATAGAAATTTTTAAAACCTTTCATATCCTCTTGGTTTTTCGTAAGGTATGAAATGAAATTTTCAAAAGTTTAGAGTCTTAATTGGAATTTTTGCATTTTAAGCCAATTTTAGGATTTTAATTTCTCCATTTAAGGTAAATTCATAATTTCATCATCAATTTAGTGGTTGTTAGGGTACTGAGATACTTTCACATTAAAGGTATACCCTAAGGGCATTTAGGTAATTTTACCTAAAAATTGAGTCTAAGATAGTAACTGAGATGCTTTTATGCTAAAGGTGCAAACTTAGGATGGGTTTGTGATTTCATGATCGTATTAGTGTCTGTTAGGGTACTAGGATACTTTCACGTCGAAGGTATACCCTAAAGGTATTTTGGTAATTTTGCCTAAAATTGAGTCTTAGATAGTAGCCATGATGCTTTTATGCCAGAGGTGCATATGTAGGATAGGTTTATCATTTCATCACCGTACCGACATACTTTCACATTAAAGGCATACCTTAGGAGGTATTTTGGTAATTTTGTCTAAAATAGAGGCCTAGATAGTAACCGAATTGTTTTTATGCCAAAAGTGCATATTTAGGATAGGTTTGTCATTTCATTACCGTATTAGTGTCTATTAAGGTACCAGGATACTTTCACATCAAAGGTATACCTCAGGGGATATTTTGTTAATTTTAGCTAAAATAAAGTCTTAAGTAAGCACTGAGATGCTCTTATGCCCAAGGTGCATATTTAGGATAGGTTCACACTTTTAGTATTACTTTTGAGTCTTTCAGGGTCATTGAGATACTTTCATGTCAAAGGTATACCCCTAAAGGCAATTTGGTAATTTTGCATTAGAACCAAGTCCTATGTGTTTCTAGCAAAATCTTGACTAAGACCGACTTAAATGGCCTTCATTTCTATATTTATTGATATATCATTATTTTATATTCTCTTATTTCTATAGACCATGTCATTATTGACTTTTTTTATTTTTGGGGATTGGGTGATCAAAAATTGCTCAATCTACTTAAACCTAAATAGTCATTATGGAATGTTTATTTATTTGGAGTTGCCACCAATATATTTGGGCTAGGTAAGATTGGTTCCCTATCAGAGTTCGTATTTTGAGTGTGACGAAACCTTAGAATATCAACTCCAAGGACTGTGATCATACTAGATATCATATAAATGGGTCGGGAGTCTGTTACAATCACAAGTAAAGATCGACCTTCTTGTGAGGCCTAAAAATTGGTACTTTATTAATTACGTGTTAACTTGACTTTTAATTTTTTATCGGGTTTCAACATATGACATTTAGATATAAATTAGCAAAATAAAATTTTACAAACAAATTTATTATTTTGTGTTGGAAAAATCAGATTTTTTAAAAATTTTAAATATCAAAATCTCTTACACACTTCATTGGAGGACCAATGGAACACAAAAGCTTTTTATCGTTCTCTTTTATACCCCAATGAAAAACCAAAGGAACCCAAAAGGTTTTAAAATTTAAAATATCTTTTACATCCCACTGGAGGGCTAGAGGGATGCAAAAGTTTTTACTTTTCTAAAATTTACAAAAGTCCCGATCTCCACTTTGAAAAGGATATCTCATTATTAAAATAATCCATAAAACCCCTCTCATATTTTGGGAGAAACTCCACCTATTATTTTAACTTAGAGACATTAACTTAATTTTCTAAAACAAAAATTTTATATTTTATTAAAAATATTTACAAAACATCCTAAGACTCGATAACAATCTAAAATAATGAACCTATTCCTAATGTGTACCTTTGATATGAAAGTATCCTAGTAATCACGTAGGACTTGATTCTAATGTAAAATTACCAAAATGCCCTTAGGCTATACCTTCGATGTGAAAGTATCCAGATACCTTAAAGGACATAAAAAGGATTTTAAAAAGGTGAACTTGTCCTAAATATATATCTTTGGCATAAAAGCATTTCGATTACTATGTAGGACTCGATTTTATAAAATTACCAAAATACCCTTAAGTTGTACCTTCGACATGAAAATATCCCAGCAACCCTAAAAGACATGAAAAGGATTATAAAAAGGTGAATCTATCTTAAGTGTACATTTTTGGCATAAAAGCATCCCGATGACTACTTAGGACTCGATTCTAATGAAATTACCAAAATGCTCCTAGGATATACTTTCGACGTGAAAGTATCTCAGCAACCTTAAAGGACTTGAAAAGGATCATAAATAGGTGAACCTATCCCAAATGTACATCTTTGCAAAAAAACATTCTAATGACTATAGTAAGACTCAATTCTAGAGAAATTATCAAAATACCCTTGAGGTGTACCTTCGACGTGAAAGTATCCTGGTAACCCTAAAAGACATGAAAAAGATCATAAAAAGGTGAACCTATCCTCAATGTACATATATGGCACAAAAGCATCACAATGGCTACCTAAGACTCAATTCTAATGAAATTACCAAAATGCCTTTAGGGTGTATCTTCAACGTGAAAGTATCTCCGTAACCCTAAAGGGCATGAAATGATAATCAATTATGATTTTTACTCTAAATGGGTAATTTAGATGACAAAAATGAACTAAAGTATAAAAATTACTGATAAGGTCCTAAATTTCTCAAGATTAAATATTAGTCCTAAATTGACAAAAATGCTAAAAATGTTTTTGTGGCCTAAAATACCCAAAATGGGTAATTTGGAATTTTAAAGTAACCTAAAATGCAAAAATACCATTAAATCCCTAAATTTAAAATATTTAAAATAATCTAAGTGAATACGAAAGGTTTTAAAATTTTTATCACCTCATCAGAGGACCAATGGAATGCTAAAAATATTTAAAATAATCTAAGTGAATGATTTCATGCCAGAGATGGCCATTTTGAGCTAAAAATGCTCGATTTTCCTAATGGTCCCTAAACTTTGCTAAAATTGTAAATTGGTCCCTGCATGATTAAAACATAAAATCAAGCATCAAATAAATCAAAATAATCATAAAAAGTCACATAGAAAATTACAAGCAAGATTCAACCACTTTCTTTTCCCCTAGAATAAATTTTTCAATATTTACATAAAAATTTACATAAAATCCTTAAACTTTTTAAAATTACAAAAAGACCCCCAAAATTAAAAAATATATATTTTAACCTAATGAATGCATAAAATACACTTCTAAGGGTGCAAGTGTGCTTCAGCTAAGGATATAGGTCTAAAAATTTGTTTTCTTTGTTTTTTTTACAAATTATCCCTTAAACTTTCTATATTTACAAATTGACCGCAAAAATAAAAAAATTATCACATAGACATACATGAATTTTGGCCAATAACTAAATAATATACCAATCAATTTTTTTAAACTCGTTTATCGCATATTCATATTTTATCTAACATAAGTTAACACCATCATATGATAAAATTATAAAAAATAAATATATAAACATGTGATTTCAACATAATAGCAAGAAAACAGTAAAAAAATAAAATATAAATGAACGTATATATGACAAATATAACACCAAAACTAACATCATATTAACATAAACATGATTCATGAAGAAAGATAATTTACTAACAAGATAAAATAATAAAATCAAGGAAATTAGTTCATGGTCATTATGTTTAGTCTTTCAACATGGATAAAAAATCCATGAACTTAAGCATATTTTTGGCTCACTAAATAGAAAAAAATGCGAGAATCAAACAAGACTTTAAAGATTTTAGTAGAGATTGTACCTTAACAAAGCTTTAAATTTTTTTTCAAGTATTTTTCTTTTTTTTTTTAAAAACCTTTTTTCTCTTTTATTTTAAGTTTTTTCCCTTTTTTTGGCTCCAAAACTAAGAGAGCTTGAAGAGAACATTCCCCCTATTTATAGAGGAAAATGATTCAGCCTAGGAGTATGAAAAACCTCCTTGGCCGAATTTCCATTTTCTTTTTTTTTTGTATTTTTTATTTGATATTTTGTTAACTTGTTAGGTTGGAAAATAATGATTGTTGTGTCATAAGGCCATGCTCTTTTCATTTTTTCTTACAAGCCACCATCCTATTGTCATGATTATGCTAGTTTAGGTGGCATGGTGATCATTTGGTAGTTTTGGCCAACTTAATGGAATTGGCTAGGAAGAAACTAAATTAGTTTGAAAGAATTTAATTACAAGCAAATTAAATTTTATGTAACTAAACCAGCAAATTATAAAATTAATTATGTAAAAATAAAATTACATTATAAATTTACAGGTAAACATAGTTTTCGAAGCAAAAAAAAAAAAAACAAATGCAATCAAGGTGCATGAAAAGCCTAATTTGAAATTCCACCAAAAAAATGATAACATATTAAAATTCATGTACTCAACAAAATTCTACATTATAAATCCAATTAAGAATTTAATCATACAGAAATTCCAAACAAAACTCCATAACAAATTTGAATCAGCAAAATTGATATAAAATTAAAAAGAAAAGGTTAGTGGACTTTCTTAAAAAATTAGAGATTAAAATGAGCTTGGTAAGCTTTTAGATAATGAAATGGGCCAGGTAGAAAATCAAGAAAATGGGCTGGTAAGGTCATTGGGCTTATTGAGAAATTATTAGGCTTATTAGGCCTATTTGCAAGATTTAAAGTTTTAGGCCCATTAAGAAGATTTTGTCCAAAATAAAATTAATAAGATTTTCTTATAAAAATTTCAAGTATTGAATTATACAAGAAAAATTTTTTAGAAGTCTTATGTGCAAGAAAAGAAAAGAAAAAAAATTAAAATTTAAAACTCATAAAATTTTACGAGAAAAACCTTTATGAAAAAAATTGTTATTTGAAAAAAAAAGCAAAACTCATAAAATAAATTAAATTTTTAAAAATAGATTTAATATAAGTTTAATGAAAATATTTGATGAATTTTAAAAATTTTAAACTCAAAAAATTCCTCCTAAAAAAATTTACAGAGTAGAAAATTTTGTATATTAGAAACGGAATGATTCTAAAAAATGAAAAACTCATAAAATAAAATAAATTTTGAAAAAGTGATTTAATGGTAGCTAAATGGAATGATTTAAAGAATTCTTAAGTTTAAAACTCAAGAAAATTTTACTAAAAATTTTACAGATAAAAGAAAGCTCATGTTTTGAAATCAAGAAAATTTTAAAGAATCAATTGAAAATTATATAAAATGGGGTAAATACAACATATTATCTAAAATATTAATTATCAAAAATTTAAAAAAAAAGGTGAAATTCTGAAATCCGAAATAACTTTAATTGGGGAAAATTTTACAAACAAAACACTGGTGATCTTGTGAAAATTCTAAATTAATTAACAAAATTGATAATTTGATACCTTGTGGTAAAAACTACCCATACTTATTTTTTATTGAATATTTTTATTTTTGGAATACATATTGCAATAAATACTGCACATGTGTCAAAAAATATACATGGTCAATTTTTTGAGTTTTATGAAAAATCTAAAAAATTACATAAAAATAAAAAATTTGACTATGATATCATCTACAGATTTTAGCAAGAGAATATTTTAAAAATAATTTTTCTCTTGAATATCCGTCTTTTTTATCCAAGATTGGTTTTTCAATGGCACTTTTTCTGTCATGTGCCAATACGGTCGTTTATGTGTAATGGAATAAGTTACAAAAATGTGTAAACTACTTGGTAGAGGTTGATCTCTCTCAAACCGATGGCCATATTGCTAGTATTGGATAATTGAGACTGCTAGAAAAGGCACCCGAATGAAATTAGATGTTTATAATAAGGTGCCAATTTTTTGGCATCATAAAAGGGTCAATCCATACTCATGCTTGTAACTGACTTTCGAACCATTTCATGCGATCTTTGGTATGAACGCAGATTTCAGAGTTTGTTTTAAGGGTTTAATAACCCTCAAAATGTGAACTCTGACAGGCGACCAAACTCACCTGGCCAAAACAAGATTTAGTGGTTATTCTAGAAAAATGGTTCTTTTATAACAATTGTTGTGGAGTTAAGTTGAGTGTGCGATTCATCTTGATAACTTAGTCCCTAGATATGAAAAATAAAGAATAATAAAATAATAATATCGATATGACCCCTAAACTAAAAAAATAATGATATATATAAAATAACGGGTACATCTACCATTTTAAGTTGGGCTACTTAGGATTCGTATCCGAGCCACGTTGTGAGAGCTTGGCGACTCTATTAGGGTCATGTTAGAGAGTTAGGCCTAAAATTAATTACATGTTAACAAAATTTTAGCTAATTTGGTTTCAATTGGTATTTAATTGTAATTGTTGATTTTTTTAAAAAAATCTATTTTTGATTTATAGGAAAATTTTGGTATATATTGTTCATATTTTTCACTAACACTTTTGTTCCCTTGACAACATTATTTTTTTAGGGCACTTAGAATAAAGGTTTTTATCATTTTTGAAAGTGTCACTATGCATAGGCATATGCAGTAGATTTTCCTTGGTGTATAAAAAGGCATAGGTACCTGATATTTTAGGAGGGGCTGATATAGCTCTACCATTTGAGGTGTTAGCCTTTGTCTAGGCCAATGAAAAGCCTATCAGGTGTAAATTCCTACACTTGCCTAAGATGTTAGCCTTATTATGGGCATAGGAAATACGCCCACTTGAATTGAATGCTTTTCAACATAAACCTGCAATTGGTAAGGATGTACCTCATCAGTTCTTTTCGAACATGAAGAGCAATTGAAGAACTTATTTAGATTGCAAACCCAAACTAGTTTAAAGCCATACCCAGTTTTAAAGGGTACCAAATTAGGTACACATAGTGGAATGCTTCTAACCCTTTACTTTTATGATTTGATTTTCTTCATATTAATAAGTGTATGTAGTGTTATCTTAAATATTTTACTTTTATTAATTTGTTATATTATGAAAAAGTTTTTATTTTTGGCATTACATTTTTATTCCATGGAAACTTGTCAATTCATTCATGCATCTGCAAAGTTTATATTCTTATATGTTCGTGCATTCATAATTTCCATAATGTACTAATTGTTTTATTTATTGTATTTCAAGAATTAAGACATGGGTGATAATTCAAAGGCAATGGCCAACACGTTAGAGTTCATCTAAGAAGAGTTCAACCATAAAGTCCATGGAATGGAAAATCTGCTTATGATAAAAATGGTTAAAGGTTTACATGAAAGAAAAAAAGATCACATAATTAAAATGCAGGGGAAAATCAAATAATTATGCAGATAACTTTTTGGGCTACTTTCTAGATTTTGTGAAAACAAGGTTAAAAAACGAATAAAAAATTTAATGATTAGGGTTTTTGAAGATTCCTTGGAAGCACTAACGCAGTTAGGAAAATGTAATATTTGCAAAAGTAATTCTTTTTGTTTACTTTGCTTTTGAATCTTGTTCATATGGCTATGTACGCCCATAATCAATGGATAAATTAGAGAATTTTGGATTAATGAAACAGTACTCTTGAACCACAACTTAAGTTCTTCAGATGCTTGCCTTTACAATAATATCTATATCTAATACTTAATGAATTGTCTAACATCCAACCTATTTTAGTAAATGCTACCCTATTTACTCTCTTATTTATTAACTTATGCATGCATTCATTCATTTGTTTATTCATTCATTTATGTAATTTTTCTATTCATTGACAATCATACAAGGATGCCAACAAAGATTAATGTTGGTAAAATACATACATATTCATGTAAATTGATTTAAGTTTTTTTTTATATATTTTAAGGTGAAACAACATGAATCATTAAATGGAGGACACCATACAACAAGAAAAATACATGCACAAATTGAAAGTATAATGGAAATACTTGAGACAAAGGAGCCAATTCCCCACTGGCCAAAAGGTATTACTAATATTTCTACTATGGCATCCAGGGAAGTACCAGTCGATGTTCAAGATGCACAGACAATGGGTTCATAAAATATGCAACCAGCAAGCATTCAAAACACTTTAGCACTAGCTATCCATATAAATATTAGTGCCCTTCTCACAAAGGTAGATACAAGAATTATTGTACAAAAAGAATTGGCGATCCCTAATTTTAACAAGAAAGAAAAGTTTGTACAAAAACAGAGCCGTGACCAAAGTAACTTACAAATAGTCTCGTGTCATACCAATACTTTTATAGGAAGTCTACAGTAAGTACAAGCTAAAAAGCAATTACCTTAAGGTAGCATATGCAGGGAAGAAAAGGTGATTCACAGCTTATCGAAGCCAGTATCATAGAAAGTTGAGAAAGCAAAGAAATCCATCTGGACTGCATCTTCAACCCTAATTTTTTATCATTCAATGGTCTCTATTGAATTATCCTCATATCGTGTGATCCATTACGCAAACCTTTTTACTTAAAATTCTAAAAATGCAAAGGGACTCAAGAAATAGTTTAGGATGAAGAAAAGGAGAAAGATAAAGATGCACCATGCCTTATCAATTTTCCACACCAAGCTTTTTCCTTTGTTTATGCTGAACCAAATGATTGTTCATTGTTTTTGCAAAGCTTAGGAAGCCTTCCTACCCAAAGTAGAACAATCTAAGTGCTAGAATGCAACATTTTCTATCGAGGGATCTTATTAACCATTGCATGCTATTCAATGTAAGGATAATTTAGAGTATCCAACATGGTTGGCTTGGAATCACATATTTTAACTTGAATTACTTGGATTATTTTTTATATGTAATAAGCTTATGGATTTATCCTTCTTGCTAGAGTCTGATAAAGGGGTTTACTATAATTAAAGCATGATTGAGATGACAGGAAATAATGACACATCTTGTGGAATTTTTAAGTTTAAAAACCTAGAGTTCAATACATGTCCTAATGTTCAATTAGCCAATCTATAATTCGAGACCTAAGGATGCCAACCTAGCAAAATCTAAAATTGGTGGATACCTATCAAGGATGATTGGTTTGAAAGCCATTGACCTTATGGTAGTCTGCCAATCAGGGGCAACTCCTATCTTAACTTTAAACTTTTGTACATTTTTTTAAAAATTATGAATTTTGAAATAATTTTGGGTTATGAATATTGTGCAACCTATCATAGAATATGAACTTTATTAATAATGATTTCCAGTATCTAGGATAGTAAGTACATTTTTGAAAATTTTTCTTTGGTAGGTAATTACCATGAGATTAGGCTCTTTTAAGTTCATGTGATTATCCTAGACTTTTGACCATAGACTTTTCATAACCATAAAGTTTTGCACCCAAATATCCCTTTATGGATTCCTTGAAGGTCAAACAAATAAGTTATGTTCCTAAAACAGTCAAATAACTATAGCTCAACATGTGTTAGAACAATGATAGTAATTTTGAGATTTCCTATATTTAGATAATCTTTTGGCCGTAACTTTTATAGCTTTCTTCCAAATCTTTGATTTAGGAAGAATGAGAATGAAACTAAGCCAAAAACACTTTCTCCTTTATGATAAAACATTTTCACACCAAGACCTAATACAAATGTAAGATTTCCCATGCCAATTTTATTTTCTTCTTGAAGGCTTAACTAGAATAAAAATTCATTGGTGGCTATTTGAGCCATTGGGCATACCTAAAGCCTTTAAAAATTGAGTGCAAAATCATGTTAATAAAGTACTCAAAATGATCTCTGAAAGAAGTCAACCATTTTTCTTAGCAATATGCTTGCCAGTTCAAATGGTCTTGTTTGAAATAAAAAATGGCCTTTTTTCTCTATCCCTTCACAAATATAGAAAATTATCCCTTTGCCGTCCCCTTTTAGCTTGATAATTTATTTTTTTCTTTAAACCCTAATCACGGATCACCTCCACACCAGAGGGCAAATAAAGCCAAGTTTCAAGATTATAAGGAGCAAATTCATCCTAAAATTACAATAAGAACAAGTTAGATGTTGTATAGTAAATTTTGAAGAAAGAAAAAAGTTTGCATTTTAAGTTTAAACATTTTAAGTAAAGAATAAAGAAAATTTAAGTTCTTTCAAAATAAAGAATGAAGAAAATTTCAAGTCCCTTCAAAATGAAAAGTGAAGAAAAATGTGATAAAGAAATAAAGAAAAAGAAGCAAAGAAAGATAAAAGATAGAAAAGATTTATTCATCTTAAAAGATAAGTTGGATTCAATTCCTTCAAAAAAATTGATCCTTGATTCAATTACCCTTCAAACACATTATTTGGGCCTATTTATCCTATTTCTAAACCATGAACCATGGCTTATGTTACATATTGATAAAATCAATTTCAATCAAGCATGGCTATTTAAGTTGTCAAACCATTCCTAAGAAACTTTTCAAAAATTCATCTTTCTGGATGATTTTTTAGTCCTTAAGAACATGGCAGAACAATCAATTAAAAAAATGAAATTCTAGAGTGAAAACCCAAAAAGGTAGTCTAGAACAAACTTAAAGGCTTTGGAATTATTTCTAAACTAACAAAGATAGCCACCAATAAGAAAGAACATTTCATGCTAATTTATAAATCCCTACAAAACCTTTGGAAGTTTCATGATAGTAGCAAACTGAATTAAATGCCCATATATTGATTCTTTTCAAGATAACCTTTCAAACTTTTTTGTGCCCGAACCTTGAAAATCGATCCTAGTTAAAGGCCTTCCAAATTAACCTTCTAAGACTTGGTGTTTATTAGCATTGTTTTGACACCTATCGGGCTATTGTATTTGAAGATTAAAAGGATGTTATAACTTGATTTATTTGCCTTTCAAGGAATTTCGATGAAAGAAGCATTCACTTAAATTTGGTCTTAATAAACCTTGACCTTTTTGTATCAATTTCTTCAAGAGAAGTTTTTACCAATGCCACCTCATTTGTCCCTAATTGATTTCTTTATCTCATTCAAAGAGGTCTTCAATGGTGATTATTAATCATAAGAAAATTTTAACATCATGATGAAGATAGCATGTCTATTATCCTTGATATTGAAAAATTCATGGCTGGTATTATTCTATAATTTTCATCGAGTAGATTTTTTCCATGTTAGAATAAGAAAATTGGTCTTATTTTGTAAATCTTAAAATTTTGATAAGTTATGATATTTCTCATGATTTCAATAAAAGTTTGTAAATAGGCCTCGAGTAGATACTTATCCAACTATATAAAGTTATACTGTTTAATTGATAGACATTAGTTTGATATTTGGTGACCCTACAAAAAAATTTAAATAATTCCCAAATCCCTGAATGAAAATTAAAAGAAAGATTTTGTGGGACAAACATATCATAACACATTAATGATTGAAAATCCAAGTATAGGAAGAAGCCTTTAGCTTCAAGTTCAGCCACAGGCTCTTTTTGCCAAAAGAAAAGAAATATCCATAACATCTTCTAAAGATACCTTTAAATTAAGGTTCAGGCTGACTCTCTTGCCTAAAAAAAATACAAATGTTTGCAACATTTTTTGAAAAGGCCTTCAACTTTAGAAAAAAAAAGCATACTTTCAAAATGAAAAAACATCTTAAGAATAGTTTTTACATTATGCATGTATTTGCATTCAATAATTTGTAGGAAAAGTTAAACTTGACCTAGAAAAAGAATGATAATTATGCTTATTCGTTCAAAATTGAAAGCTAAGTCCCTTATCTTTTCAAATTGACCAAGCATCAAATGTTATCCCAAACCTCTTTCATTCGTTAGCATATCAATTTTGCCCCAGTTAACCCTTAGTTATGCTGACTTGCCAATTTTGTCTAATCAACCTTTGCCTATGTTGACTTATTAATTTTATCTCGCTCAACCCCTTTCATTGCTAACTTGTCAATTTCATTCTGGTCAACCCTTACCTATGTTAACTTATTGGTTTCATCTTGGTCAACCTTTTTTATTTGTTGACTTATCGGTTTTATCTCGATTAACCCTTACCTGTGTTTACTTATCGGTTTCACCCCGATCAACCCCTCTTTATTTATTGACTTATTGGTTCTTTCTTGGTCAACCCTTTTCATTTGCTGACTTGCTGGTTTCATCCCAGTTAACCCCTATCTATGTTGACTCATCAGTTTCATCCCAATTAACCGCTTTGATTTATTAACTTATTGTTTTCATCTCGATCAACCATTACTTATGTTGATTTTTTGATTTTATCCTGGTCAACCCCTTTCATTTATTGATTTGTAGGTTCTACCTCGGTCAACCTTTCCCTTTATCTTTATTGACAAGTGAGTTTTACCCTGATCAACCCTTTACCTTTGTTGACTAATAGGTTTTGGCCTAATCAACCCTTTATCCTCATTAATCCATAGATTTTGCCCTAGTCAACCTGATACTTTTATTGACTTGTAGGTTATGCCCTGGTTAACCCTTTATCTTTGTTAACTTATAGGTTTTGTTCCAATCAGCCTTTCTTTTGTTCATTTGTAAGTTTTGCCTCACTCAACCCTTTATTTTTTTACCTTTGTTGACTTATAGGTCTCATCCCGATCAACTTTTCTTTTTGTTGACTTATCGGTTTCATCCATGTAAACCCTCTTTTATTTGTTGAGTTGTAGGTTTCATCCCAGTCTACTTTTTTTATTGACTTACATGGTTTTTGTCCCAGTCAACCCCTTTTGACTTAGGTTTCATCTTGGTCATTGTTTAATTTAATGATTTACCTTTGGTTAATTAATTATTATGTTTATTTTTAGTTTAGATTATTTTTCAAAATCTAATGACTTGATCAAAATTATGTCTATTTGATCTTTGACACATTTATGATTTTTAGCAATAGTCAAAAAGAGGGAGTTATAGACTCCTAATTTCGTATAGATTTTTTTTGATAATCTTGAATATCTAAGATTGAGAACCTAACGGCCACCTTCATTAGGAATGATCTTTTTTAGATGAACAAGACATTTTCAACACCTCTTTAGTCATATTTCAATGGTTGTAAGTTCACGTGACAGAAAAGTCATATTTTGATATCTAATTTCGGATATACAAGATGAATATTTAAGAGAAAATTTTATTTTTTAATAGTTTATTCTCAAATTTTGAAAATCTATCTTTGCAGATAATATCACGGTCAAATTTTCAAAATTTAGGAATTTTTCATAAAATTTGTGAATTTGATTTTCGTATATTTTTACTGATACCTATGCAGTATTTATGTCAATACACAATCCACAAATTCAAAAATATTCAAGAAAAAATTTGTATTAGCATTTTATACCACAAGGTGTCAAGTTGCCCATTTTTAGTAATTAATTTTGAATATTTTACAATACCGCGAGTAGTATACTTGTGAAATTTTTCCTAATAAAATTATTTTAAATTTTGGATTTTCTTCTTTACTATTTTTTCAATTAAGTGTTTAAGTAATATGATTTATTTAATCCATTTTATATAAGTTTTGATGTATTTTTTCAAAATTTTCTTAGTTTTAGAATATGAGCTTTTCTTTATCTATAAAATTTTTGGTGGAATTTCTCGAGTTTTGAATTTCAAAACTCTTTAAATATTCACATTTAACCACCATTAAATCAATTTTTAAAAGTTTATTTGTTATGAATTTTAAAATTTTTCCCATTTTAAAAATATGAAGTTTTCTACTCCGTGAATTTTTTGGAAAGATTTTTCTAAGTTTATAATTTTTAAAATTCTTCAAACATTTCTATTTAAATCATATTAAATCAATTTTGAAAATTTCATTTTATTTTATGAGTTTTGCATTTTCTTTTATAATTTTCATATTTTTGAAATACTAAATTTTCTACTTCGTAAATTTTTTCGATAAGATATTTTCAAGTTTAAAAGTTTTAGAATTCTTCAGATATCATTATTTAATTCATATTAAATTGGGCTTTTAAAATTAATTTTATTTTATAAGTTTTGCATTTTCTTTCAGATTTTTTCTTGTTTTCAAAATATGAAGTTTTCTACTCTGTAAACTTTTGGGAGATTTTTTTGAATTTTGAATTTTTAAAATTCTTTAAATAATATTATTTAATTCATATTAAATCAATTTTTTCAAAATTAATTTATTTTACAAGTTTTAGAATTTTTCTTGTTTCTAAGATACGAATTTTTCTATTTTACAAAGTTTTTTGATAAAATTTTTTTCGAGGTTATAGTTTTAAAATTCTTCATATATTACTATTTAATTTAAATTATATTAGTTTTGAAAATTTCAATTTATTTTATGAGTTGTATTATTTTAATATATAATAATTTTTTCTAATAAGGGTTTTTCTTTTCAAATTTTATCAGTTTGTTATTTTTAATTTTTTCTGTAAATTAAGAATTATTTTTATTATTAGACTAAATTAAATTGATCATATAATTTTTTTTCAAATACATAATTTTTAATTTTTGTAATTTAATCTTTTTAATTAATTTTTATGGTATAATTTTATATGTTATATAAATATCTTCCAAAACTCTCCAGAGATTATGATGTCATGCATGATCCAATGTGAATAAAGCCAACGATTATTAATTAGACTCTTGAAAATGTCAAAAAGTAATGAAAAATAATAAATAAATAAATAAAAACAAAAAAAAAAAGATAAAAGATAAGGCCATTCGGCCAAGAACCTTTAAAGGAGGTTTTTGGTCGATTCTTCCTCTTAAAAAAATGGAAGAAGTTTTTAAGAAGAGCTAATGGCTTCAAAGAACCAAAAACACTAAAAATCCCCTAAATTACTTAGATTTTTTAATGTTTTTCATGCTTTCAAGTTAACTTCTTTCGTAAAAACTTTAATTTTTGTTGATTTCATGATTGATTCCTTATTTTAGTGAGTTTTATGATTGCTTGAGCTCATGGGTTCATTCCATGTTGAAAGGCCAAGCATGAAAACAATGATTAAAGTCTATGAATTTTGTTGTGTTTGTGCTGATTTTTATAATATTTTGTGTTTATTAGTAATAATGATATTATCTTCAATGACTATATGTTTTGTTATATTTTTTATGTTATGTTCATGTTGACTTATATTGAAATACTAGTGATTTCTTGTATTTTTATGCTTAATTTTTTTTCATGAATTTATAATATTATTTATGAAATTTCATCAAAAAAAATTGTCTTGATGCTTTCTATGCCTTGGCCAAATCATGTGGGTGCTTGTTGGTGATGATTTCATGTATTTTGATTATTTTGTAAATATTAAAAAGTTTAGGGACTAAATAATAAAATATGTAATTTTTTTAGTGCGATTCTATCTTGGCCAAAACTTCCTAGCACCATGGAAAAAGTGTTTTAGGCATTTTCAATCATATTCTATGCATTTTTTTACATTTAGGGGCTAATTTGTAATTTTAAGAAAGTTTAGGGATTAAATTGCAAAATACTAAAAAAATTTTTATGGCGAAAAGTGCTTGGCCGAATTTTCGTACACATCTTTGCCATGATTTTTGTGTTAATTCTTACCAGGTTTGATGATTTTTTGTGGTATTTTGTGATGTTTTTCTATATAAGTTCAAAATGCAAATTTAGGAAGTTTAAGGACTATTTTGCAAAAGTAAAAAATTTTTGTTTCAAGGCCAAGGCGTTTGGCCAAATTTTTGTGGATGTATTTGTTGTGTTTGTCATGTATATTTTCATATGTTTGTGATGGTTTATGATGTTTTTCTATGTAGGGGCTTGAACATAAATTTTAAAACATTTAAGGACTAAATAGCAAATTTTAATATTTAGAGGTAAAATGGTCATTTTTATCACTTCTAAATATTTCTTTTATTCCTATGTCCTTCCATAGAAGTCTAGAAATTTTTAAAACCTTTTGCATATCCTCGATTTTTTGTAAGGTATGAAATGAAATTTTAAAAGTTTAGGGGTTTAATTGTAATTTTCCATTTTAAACCAATTTTAGGATTTTAATTTCCCTATTCAGGGTAAATTCATAATTTTATCATCATTTTAATGTCTGTTAGGATATCAGGATACTTTCACATCGAAGGTATATCCTAAGGGTATTTTGGCAATTTTGCTTAAAAATCGAGTCCTAGATAGTAACAAGGAAGCTTTTATACCAAAGGTGCGTATTTAGGATAGGTTTGTCATTTTATCACCATATTAGTGTTTGTTAGGGTATTGGAGTACTTTCACGTTGAATGTATACCCTAAGGGCATTTTAGTAATTTTACCTAAAATTGAGTCCTAGATAGTAAATAGGATTCTTTTATGCCAAAGGAGCATATTTAGTATAGATTTATCATTTCATCATCGTATTAGTGTGTGTTAGGGTACTAGGATACTTTCATGTAAAAGATATAACTTAGGGGGCATTTTGGTAATTTTATCTAAAATCAAGTCCTATATTGTAATCGGGATGCTTTTATGCTAAAGATGCATATTTAGGATAGGTTTGTCATTTCATCACTATATTAGTGTTTGTTGGGGAACTGAGATTCTTTCACGTCAAAGCTATACCCTAGGGGTATTTTGATAATTTTACCTAAAATCAAGTCTTAGGTAAGCATCGTGATGCTTTTATGTCAAATGTGCATATTTCGGATAGGTTCAGACTTTTAGTATTATTTTTGAGTCTTGAAAGATCACCAAGATACTTTCATGTCGAAAGTACATATTAGGAATATGTTCGTCATATTGAACCATTTTTAGGTCTTGGGATTATTGTTCTTAATAAAATCGGATATATATTTTTTAAAATTAAGGCAATGTCTCTTAGTTAAATTAATATGTAAAATTCCTCCCAAAATATGGGACGGGTTCTACGGATTACTTTAATCATGGGACACCTTTTTAAATGAAAGTTAGAATTTTTTTAATTTTTTTTTTGTAAAAAATAAAAGTCTTTTATATTCCACAGGTTCTCCAATGGGATACAAAAGAGATTGATAAAAATTTTTGTGTCCTCTTGATTCTTCGAGATGGTATGAATATATTGTGATTTACTGAAATAATAAAACTCGAATTTCTCTAAATAATAAATTTATTTAATAGAATGTTAAGGGAATTATAATTAAATATTAAATATTAAAACCAAATAAAAATCAAAATTTAAATTAACATATGATTAATAAGGTACTGATTTTCAAGCATCACGAGTGGGTCGATCCCTACTTGTGATTGTAACTAACTACTAAACCCTTTCAGGTGATCTCTAGTATGAGCACAGACTTCGGAGTTTGTTTTAAGGATTTAGAGGCAAGTAGGCTATTTCTTTGCAAAATTGTGCTCAATTTCACATGTTTCGATTCTGCCAAGATCTCTTCGTTAGTTAGGGGAAAAATCTGTATGAATCAAATTTTTTGATGAACATATCGAGAGAGAATTGGATTTGGTTAGACAATGTATGGTTGGTAAACAAGGATCAAATTTTTAGCAAGGTATTGAATGTATCGTCAATTATTCAATATGATTCCATAAGATCTAGTTTTGTTCAAGTAACGGATTCTAGCCAGTTGAATGGATCTTCAATCTAATATTATAGAATATAATAATTATTATATAATAATTCTATTTAAAATTTAAAAATTTATTTTAATTATTTAATTATTTATTTAATTCTATAATTCTATTTGATTATATTTTAATCATATTAAAAATTATATTTTAATTTAACCATATTATTAATCTTATTACCACTCATATTACCCTCGAAATACGAACTTTAGCAGATGGCCAATCTCACTTGGACAAAATAAGATTGGTGGCGACTCCAGAAAAATGGTTGTTTTATAACAACTGTTTTGGAGTTAAATGAGCAATTCATTTCGACAACTCAGTTCTTAGGTATGAAAAATAAAGAATAATAATTAATAAGGATATGGCCCCTAAAATAAAAGAAAATAATGATATATATAAGAATAAGGAGTATACCTGGCATTTTAATTCAAGCTGGTTAGGATTCATATTCGGGCCATGTTGCGACAATCATTGAAGACGTTTAATAAAACTCCCCTTTAATAAAAGCATTATGAAAAAGATTTTTGGAGATTTTATAAAATGCTTTTGAAAAACTTGGCAATAATATTTTTGGTCATTTTTTTGTCATATTTAGCTATAAAAGTACTAACACAAGATACTAAAGATGTCAATAATATAGATAATGTATGCATATATGAAATATTCCTATTTGCTAGCATAAATATATATGAATGAAGTACAAACAAGCAAATTAACCCCTAAAATTCTTCTTATTTTTTGAAATATCAAAATAGTGAAGATAGATTAATTCAAAGCTAAGGGCCTATTTCCAACAAGATTTCTAAGACGTATACCAATTATGAATCATTTAAGAGCATGTATACCAACTATTGAGAAAATATATACCTTTAAGCCTTAATGTGTAGTTCATGCAATTTTTTGTATTCTTTTCTAGACATTTAAGCACATTTGAGATTATGAGCAATAAAACATACAATTGTTGAAAGATTCTAACAATTATTTAATTCAATTATTGTCTAGATGTATAATAGATGCCAATTTTTGAAATTTTAGTACATATTCATACTACTCATAATCATTCAAGTAGCCATATGGAAGGTTAAAAAGAATTTTCAACAAAAACATAGCAAACTTTCATAAGTTAGAAAAATTATTTGCTTATTGATGAAATGTTAATAAAATTATTTGAGCAATCATTCAATCAATAAACATGCTTAAAGATGAGAAATAAATATTTAGACATGTTCAAGGATTCATTCAAAGCAAATATTTTAAGCATACATTACATACAAGAATGCCAAACGTATATAACTGACTCATACATGTTACCAAACTTAATGCTAAAGGATAAAACTTTACTAGCATTAGTTTAGTAATTACCTTAAACTTACCAAGCTTTGATGATATGCTCATTATGACTTTGAAGATCATAATTCCTAGTTGTTTGAGCATTCGTTGATGGTTTTGGCTTGATTTGAAGACGTTGCAAGTTGGTTTGCTTCTTTGCTATGCAACTGTTCATCTTCCAAGAATGGCTTTATCTCTAAGAACTTTGCAAGACTTAATAAGAATCATGGCAAAAGATGAGCATTGGTAGTACTAAGATTTTAATTGAAAAAAAGGTTCAAATAAGCTTATATTTTGTTAGAAATGAAAGATGTTAAATAAGTTTAATGATATTTTGAAATAAGCGATACCAAATGTTAATAAATGAAAAACATTAAATATATATGGTATCAATTGTTGTAATGTAAGAAAATATTTTCATTAAAGCATAAAAATAGTAATGCATAGAAAAATCTATGTTTTTAGCATTATGAGGCAATATGAGCACTTAATCATATAATTCGTGCATCTGATTTGTGAAACACTCATCAATGAATTAAATATGATGTTTGAGCATGTGAAGAGTTATGAAATGATGTTTATCAAGGTAAAAATGAAGCATTTCAAGTGAAAACCCATTAAAGAGACCAATTTCATATTTAGAAACTAAAACAGCAAGAAATTGGCCAAAATTTACTATTTGTATCCATACAAGGAACTTTTGTATTGATATGCATAGAGATGTATCGATACAAAGTTCATTGTATTGATATAATCTAGGGTTTTCTAGGTTTTTGTTCATTATATTGATACATGCCTTAAGCTTTTTGAAAAATGCTCAAAAAAATGCAATTTAGCTTTCCAGAACTCATCATTTGATATTCTAATGCAAACTTTTGATTGTATACATTTAAAAGCACATATAATTAATCAAAAGTTTAAATTAAAACAACTTTTCTAAAATCAAGTTTGAATGAATTAGCGTATTTTGGTCACATAAGTAAGACAATATGCAACCAAAGGTCTTGAAATAAGATATTTCCATTCAAACCACATATGCACAAGTTTAAAAGTACTTTCAATGTACACTAAACTTGATTAAACCATAAAAGATGAGAAAACAACATGATCAAACATTTTAAGCCTCATAGAGGTGAAATTATATATAAAGCACCAAAGAGTTTTAAAACTTCTTAGGAGCATGTTTTATGGCATAAAATCATTTATGCAAGCTTTATACTCCCCCTCAGAATATGCATATAATTCACTCATCCAATGAAACTTGGTTAATACTCAAAAATATGAAAACATTAAAATCAACCTTTTACACACTCATGTTTGAGTTCATGCTTCATATTATCATTTCATAAATCAATTAAACATGCCATCATTAAGCACTAAAACATCAAATGCATATACAATTAAGTTTCATAATCGTTCAAACTGTAAAACATTAATTTTTGTTCAAATCATTTTACATCAAAACATTTTAATATTTTCAATAAAGCATCAAAAGTTAAAGCATGAATAGGTAACTAATACACATATCAAAAATTTAAAACTTAAAGGTTACCTATTTCACTTCTTTATGTGTCTAGAGTATCCATTTGTATTGCTCTACTCCTCATTGCTCTAGCATAACTACAACAGACTTTCAATTAGTTTTTGATACCCAAATTGCTTTGGGTCCTTGAAAGTTAGTTTTAAAGCCTTTTATTCCCTTAGGAACCTATATTTGCCCAACTTTAAATTGCATCATTTTCTTAATAGGACAAATATGCACATTATAACCATGAAAATTGCAATGTAAGCATTTGGTCATATTAACTTGAAAAGATTTCTGTAAAATGATTTAGTTTTTTTGTTCCAAGCTTTCAAGTTTGTTTTTCAAATCAATATTGACTTTCTCTAAAATTTTAATTCTTAGCTTGGAGTCATTAAAATCATTTTTTAAATCTTAGTTTTCATTCTTTAAAATTAGTTTTGATTTCAATAGTAAATCATTTTCAACTTTTTATTTTTGAAATCATTTTCCTATGTTTAGAGCTTATTTTCTAAATCAAACGCATTTTATAACTCATCAAATCTATAGGAATTTAAATTTAGAGAGCTTGAGTTTACCTTTGGCTCATTAAGAGCCAAGAAAAAAAGGTTGCAAAATTTGTCTTCCTTAGAGTCGTCATCATAGTAAGCATCACTATAACTCTAAGTTGCTACAAAGGCTTTCTTCTTTAATAAAAAAAAGGCAATTGGATTTGACATGGCCCAGTTCATTGCAATTATAGCACATAACTTTGTTAACCTTTTTTATTTGAGATGAATTACCTTTATTCATTTTCCTGAATTTCTTGAATTTTTTGGCAAATATAATTATCTTTATATCTTCATCATCCTCATCATCATCTTCTTTTTCCTCACTCTTGGACGCCTTCAATGCAAATTCAACTTTTTCTTTTTCTCTTTTCCATGATTTATCTTTATTTCCTATGTGAAGAATGATCTGATGAGCTTGTTTAAGGTAAAAAGGCTGAGGTCTTTTGACTCTTCAATTGTGGTAACTTTAGCTTTCCACGATTGAAG
This sequence comes from Adansonia gregorii, assembly GCA_038382025.1. Lineage (NCBI taxonomy): Eukaryota > Viridiplantae > Streptophyta > Magnoliopsida > Malvales > Malvaceae > Adansonia > Adansonia gregorii. The sequence goes on along the minus strand of JBBYHO010534742.1, from coordinate 27,845 downwards.
GAGGCTATTTAACATTTTCTTGACCATCTCCTTATTAGGATACATTTTCCTAAAACCCTTCAAGTCATTTACAATGTCCTTGAATCAATTGGACATCTTCTTAATGCTCTCTTTTGGTTTCATCGTAACATTTCATAATCAAGGGTAAGCATACTTATGTTGGACTCCTTAACTTAGTTGGTCTCTTCATGTGTAATAGCCAACTTGTCTCACATCTCTTTGGCATTATCAAATAAAGACACCTTATTGTACTTATTAGGGTCTAATGCACAAAAAAGTTATGCATGGCCTTGGTATTGAGTTGAGCCATCTTAGTGTCTTTTTCATTAGATTCTCATTTTTTCTTAGGGACTTCAAGATCATTTATAATCGTTGTTGGGATGAGTGGGCCCTTCTTGATTGTCTTCCATACTTGATAATCATTGGCTTGGATAAATAGCCTCATCTTTATCTTCCAATATGCATAATCTTTACTGTTGAAGAGAGAAGACCTCATGATAGAATGTCCTTCTTAGCTTATAACAAGACAATATCCACTAGCCCTTGCTCAATGATGTTAAGCCTATAAGATTGAAACACAAGGTTTGATACCAATTGTTAGACATTTTAGTGATGAATGAAATCAAGAAAGGGGTGAACTGATTTTTCAAAATTTTGTAATCAAAACTTTGAAAAATAAAATTAAAAAATCTAAACAATAAGCTTTAGAGTGTAAATTAGTGAATAATAAAAATAATTAAAGAGATAAGGAAAAAGAAGCAAACTCAAGTATTTAAAAAGGTTCAGCCTTATTGCCTATATCCTTTACCTTGGCCTCACTTGCCTCAGATTTCCTATATTAACTAACTTGAATTATCTTACCTTTCAAGGATAAGTTATAACCTTTACACTCTTTATCTTTCTAGGCTAAGATAGAATCTCTATCCCTCATCTTTTATGGCTAGGATATAACCTTTCTTTACTTTTCAAAGGCAAAGTAGAAACCTTCTTTACTTTTTAATAGCTAAGTAAAAACTTCCACTTTTTTTATAAGCATTTAAGTGTAAACAAATAAAATCTCTAAAGCCTAGGTGTTTCCTAGAATTTTGGCTTAAAGAAAATATGTGTTTAAAGATACAAAATGAAGATTGCAAAAATAGGAAGAATTAATCCTATACAAGAATGACCTACTTTAGAAAAATGATCGAATTAATGAAAAATTTAACTCTAAGCTCTTTCACTTTCTTCTTCATCTTATTGGATGTGTTGGAAAGGCTTGTTTATAGCCTTGATCATGATTATAGAAATGTTTGTTGAGGGAATATAGCTATTATGAGCTTGATTTGGGTGATTCCTGTTCATTCTCACTTATTTGTATCGATATATTTACCTTGTGTATCGATACATTTACCTTGTGTATCGATACTCTGCAATGAAACATGCAAAATATGACCTTTGAATAGCCATGTATCGATACAGGTAGAGATTGTATCGATACACGTTTTGTTGTATTGATACAATTGCTACTTGTACCAATACTCATAAGGATTTCATAAAAGTAAGCTACTGTCAAGTATTGTATCGACACATGCACATAATGCATCGATATGAAAATCAAGTTTAAGAAAATTTTCATGTAAAACATGTAAAACTTATCTCAAAAATATTTTATATAAATGTATGTATTAAGAACAAATTTTTGAATGCTTGAAGGACTTAAAACATATTTTAGTATTTTTTAAAGTATTTACAAAATATTTCATGAAACAATACTAACTTAAAAATGTTTAAACACAAACTAATTAAACTTAAGTTTTAATTATATCAAAATTGAGATAAATTTAAAGCTGATATAGCTAACAATATTAAGATTTAGAATGTGATTTCAACATAACTGCTTGATTTGAGAGAGGGAAAGGAAAAAAAGCTGGGAAAAAATTAGCAGAAATCCCCCTCCTAAAAAAAGGGGAAAAAAGGTTATTTAATCTTTTAAAAAATATTTCATGGTTCTTTTTGATGAGTTTTTTAATTCATATATTTTTTACATGACCCATTTTATAAAAGGGTAAATTTTTTTCAATTACATTATTTTTAAAAAAATTTTAATATACGTTTCTTGGAACATCAACTTAAACTAAATTGAGCCTATAGACCTCGAATGTTTAGTCTCATCTGTTGGTAAAAAAAATGGTTTACTTGCTAACTAACTGAAGAATTTTAAAAAAATGATATGGGATGATAATTTTTACTAAAAGTGTAAGCAAAGAAAATTATTTTTAAAAAATAATTATAAAAATTATTAATAAAGAAATTATAATTATAATTTAACTTTGCTTTTTTTTCCAACTGTTGCTCTTCTCTGATGTTTTGCTCGTGTTCATGGAAGAGTCAATTTCGTTCGTGTGGAAGCCTACTCTCCTATATATATAAAAACTATATATATTATATAAATATATATATATTATAAATATAAATTATATATATAAAATAGTACTTAGAAATAATAAAATATTAAAAATATTTTATTATTAAATCTTGAGTTACTATTTAAAAATAATAAAAATTAAAAACATATTTTATATTAAAATTTGAAATATTATTTACAAATGATAAAAAATAAAACTATATTTATATTAAATCTCAAATTGATATTATATCATATATAATATTATATATAATATATAATATATTATAATATTATATATGTTGGGGACCGGCTCTCATCGTAAGGGAATCGACCCCCCATAAATTATATATATTAAAAATATTATATTAAATCTTGCATTATAAAATAATCTCAAATTATATTAAATACTGGATTATATTAAAAAATAATAAAAATTAAAAATATTTAATATTAAATCAAATTATTTTTTAAAAAACTAAAATTAATATATGTTATACATATTATATATAATATATATTATATAACACACAAATAATATAATGTAATATTAAACATATAATATATTATATTATCCACAATAAAATATAAAAAAATATTTTATTTTAAATTTTGAAAAAGAATTAAAAATAATAAAAATTAAAAAATATTTAATATTAAATCCAAATTATTTTTTAAAAAATTTTAAAATAATAAATATTGTATATAATATATATTATATAATACATATATAAAATAATATATATAATATTATAAAAATAACATAATAATACATAATAAAATATTCAAAATATTTTATATTAAAAAATAATTACTAAATGTACGACTTCTTATAACTAAATATACGACTCACTATAACTAGATGTACGACACACTATAACTAAACGCAAAGCATATATACAAAGTAGTCGTGTTTATGTATAATCAACCTCACCTTGAGCAAAGCTTTATATATGCTAAAGCTGATTATTCTTGTATAGTGGGAGGATGATATTCCAATAAAAACAAAAAAAAAACTTGTAAACAAAAAAATACAGTTGATTATTCTTGTATAGTGAGATAATCATAACTCACTATCTTTAGAGATCTTTGTTTGGGTAAAAATTTTTAATTCTTAAGATTGCAAACAAAAAAAACAAACAGTAAATAATATATATTATAATTTAATATATATAATTATAACCTCCACTAAATTACTGTCAAGAAGAAAGGTATGCAAAAGATAAGATGAAAAATATGGGCAAAATGATAATTCAATTTTTCTTATTAATAATTGTAATAATTGGTTTTTTCCTTTTTAGAATTACTTTTTTCTGTTTTCATTTTTCAATAATGATTATTACATTTTACTTTTTGGTAATTCTCTCTAAATATTTTTTCTTATCTGTTAGCATTTAATATAAAATATTTTTTATTTTTATTATTTTTAAATAATTTGATATAAAATTTTCTTATTTTTCTTATTTTTAAATAGTAAATTAAAATTTAATAAAAACATTTTTATTTTTATTTTGTGATATATATTAATATAATATTTATTATATAGTTTTATATAGTATATATTATTTTTAATTATTTCAAAAATAATTTAGGATTTAATATAAATATTTTTTATTTTTATATAAGACTATAAAATTTAATATAAAATATTTTTTAATATATATTAGTTTTTAAATAGCAATTCATTATTTAGTGTAAAATATTTTTTTACTTTTATTATATATAATATTTTATTAAATTATGTTTATAATATTGTATATTATATATATTATATTAATATATTTTTAATAGATATAATTTATTTATAATATAAAATGTATTATGTATATAATATATATTGTATATATAATATAAAAAGGGGGAGTACGTTCCCTCACAAGGGAACCAACTCCCCATATAATATATGTGTGTATAAGGTGAGGGTCAGTATATATATAATATTTTATGATGAACATTTGATAGAAGCTCAATTATTGTTTTGAATTTGAGCTTGCATAGATAGTTGTGGAGCTCGTTTTTATGTAAACCTATATATATAATATATTTAATAAAAAATAAAAATAATTTTAAAAAAATTAAAGTTAATTTTCTCAAAAGAATATTTTACATAATACATTATAGATTTGGCTATGTTTTTATGTAAACCTTTTAATATTTGTATATAATTCAGTAATATTTATATGTAACAAGTTACATACAAACATTATCTTCAAAGATTCCTTATACAAATACAGTACATATAACACAAATTACCTATAAATATTATATAAGTAATATTTATATGTAAGTTTCATAATATATAGTTATAATTTGACCAACTAATAAAAAGTATAAATTTTATTTTGAAATTATGTTTTTCTTAATATAATATGATTATTACTAATATACCAAAATAAATTATTAAAATAAAAAATATGAAAATTTTTCACTTCAAAAATTACTACAAAAATTAATTTCCTACAAATATAATATATTTAATAAAAAATAATTTCCCACTCATAGAATATATTTAATAAAGAATAAAAAACAATTTCTAGAAAGTTATAGTTAATTTTATTAAAAAAATATTTTACATACTTATATTATAAATTTAGTAATATTTTTATATAAATATGTAATGTTGCATGTAAATTCAGTAATGTTTGTATGCAACATATAACATATATATATTATCTTCAAAGATTTTTACATAGATACATTATATATAACATAAATTACACATAAACATTGTCCAAATTATAATATTTATGTGTAATTTTTTTAATTTTTAGTTGTAATTTTACCAACTAATAAAAATTATAAATTTAATCAAAAAATTAATTTTTTCTTAATATAATGTAATTATTACTACTACACCCAAATAAATTATTAAACTAAAAAAATATAAAAACTTTTTTCACTTCAAAAATTACTACAAAAATTAATTTCTCAAGCATATAATATATTTAATAAATAATAAAAAATTTCTAAAAAATTGTAGTTAATTTTCTTGAAAAAATATTTTACATACATATATTATAGATTTGGTAATATTTTTATATAAATCTTTAATATTTATATGTAAATTTGGTAATATTTGTATGTAACAAATTACATATAAACATTAATTTCAAAGATGTTTTACACAAATATATTACATATAACATAAATTAATTAAAAATGTTTAGTACTTATTTATATTACCTATGGTAATAAACATATGTTATAGATAATATAATTTATGTAAATATAATATTTTTTGTAATTGTACTTCTTATTACCAGTTGGTAATATATTTATGTAACTTATAAAATTTTTATGTGAATGTAATAAACTTATTTATTACAACTTTTATTATCTTATATCATAATTTTTATAAGTAAATAATGTATATGTGTAATTGTAAAAAAATGTGTAATACTTATTCACATTACGTATGATAATATACATATATAATAAATAATATAACTTATGTCATTATAATATTTTATGTAGTACTATTTTGTATTACCTAATTGTAATAACTTTTTTTAACTTATAAAATTTTTATGTAAATGTAATAAATTTATGTATCACAACTTTTACTATCTTTTATCACAATTTATGTACATAAATAATGTATATGTATAATTATAACAAAAATATGTAATATTAGGTTATATTAACAATCATAATAATTTATGTAATAGATAGTATAATTTATCTAACCATAATATTTATTGATAATTTTAAAATTTTTTTTAATAATAATGATTTATGTAACTTATAATATATTTATGTAATTATAATAATTTTATATATTATTACATAATAATATATGAAAAAAAAATTAAAAGAAAAATTATGACAACCAATTAAACTGGTTGCCATAGAAGCTTAGCAAAATCGTTCCTTAAAGGAACATATGCTAGAAGCTCTCTATTTTCAAGCTTTTAGAAAAGCTTCAAAAATTTTGGAGGGAATGAAAGTTTGCAGATTCTATTGAAGGTTACTTGTGGGTTTGGTTGCCGTCAGTGTGAGTGAAAAATATGTTCTAGTTTTTAATTTTGTTTTTGATTGCTAGTTTTTAATTTGAAAGCTGAAAATCTATGCTAACTAGTCATTGCGATTATGCCGAGGCAGAGAGGAGAATGATAGTTGGTCAGACTGGGGAAGGAGATCGAGTCACGTCCATGGCTCTTTGAGGTTTTTTTTAAAAAAGAAGTAATATGTCAGATTAGACCAAAAATATTGCAACCAATGAAAATTTGACAAAAAGTGAAATAAAAATCAAATTATATCACAACAGAAAATAAATTATCACATCAATTAAAAAAATAATAATTAGTAGTGTTATCAATTGAATTTAATTTATTCAAAAAATAAATATATAAAAAGTTAATTATGAAAAATTTAAGTAAACGAATTAAATTAACTAATTCATTATGATAGGGAGATTAATTGTACAATTTGAGTTTCCCCTTTCTTTACAATTTTTTTTTTGTTGGCAGCTTTCTTCTCGCGTTCCCTCTCTGTTATATTATATTATATTGGTATATCCATTTTTTCACATATTTTATTCTTTTTTATTTCACTTTATTTTATTTTATATTTTTCAATAATTTACTTAAACAAAGAAGTTGAATTTTTAGGTTATATTGAATGTAAATTTTTGTTATTTTATTTATTTATTTAAGTTGTACCCATTATTGAATATCCAAACTATTGTAATTTTTTATATTGTCAGTTACATTGAATTTTTTTTTTTGGGGTTAGATTTCCATCTAGTGGTTTGAATTTTTGAATACCTAAATTGTGTAGGTTATATTGAATTTCTTGGTTTTTGTTAAATTTCCTTATAATGGTTTGAATTAGTTACTATTCATTTAATATTCTGTTATTGTTTACTAACTTGGTATTCTGTTCTTCTTGATGTGAAATTATTTCTTTCATATATCATTTTAAAGAGGTGGAACATATAAGAGGTTAGATAATTGAGGTTTAGGATAGGAAGCTTAAGTAAATATAAAAGCATATTTAGTTTGAAAGTATGTTGTGCTCTATGTATATATAGCATTAAGTTATTTTGCTATATATTGTTGAAGCATTTCTTATAAATTGCATTAGTTGTAAGTAATTTTAAATGTCAAAAACGATGAGACAAAGGTGTTATTTCAAAATATAATCATCATATTTTTGCTTGATTAGTCTTTTTACATATAAGACATGCAAAATAAAATCATCCGAAGGTTGCAACAATGAAGGTTGGTTTCCAATCTTAACTTATATGATATTTGTCAAGCTGTTGAAGGTTGCTGACAAATAATAAACTGGGTAGGACTAGTTGAGATTTAATATTGCATTTTGGCGTACATTATGTAGGCTAGGTGCTGACCCTTTTGTTGCACCCATAAGGTAGGTTTGCATTTTGACATTTGGACATACATTTCATAGAATTTTTTACATATAGTTTTGTTGAATCTGCATATAATTATATCATATATACATATAGCAATGCTATATATACCTATAGTTGGCCTTTTTTTAAACATTTGTTATCAATTTGTTTTATTTCAATAATTTTAAATGAAAAGTGATTAAGGGGAGAGTTTATGGCTAGGGTTTGGGTTTTGTATATAATAAGATTAGGAAAAGTTATATATTAACCATTTTTACAATTTTTATAAATAATTATATTTGTTTCTAACTTATTCATTTGAAGGAAAACGTAGACATCCTTGGTTTAGAATACATTTTCTCAAAAATATACACATGGTTGTGCTATATGTACATATAAGGGGTCCTTTTCCTTAAAGCATTTTTTAATTTTTAAGGATGGTTAACATCTTAGAGCTTAAATCATTGAGGTTTATGCTACAAGTTATCAATATACGTGAAATGAGTATTGTTTTTAATAATGTACATAAGACAAGGCTTATATGTACATACAAGTATACCATACGTACATATTATTGTGCTTATATGTGCATGTAGCTTAGCTTAAGTTGTTGAAGCATTTCTTATATATGTTTAGGGGTTTGATATGCATTTCTTATTACAAACATGTTGCATTACACATAAGGGCAACTTGCTTAGCTCATTGCATTAATCTTAAAGCATTTATTTTATGGAAACACATAAGACATGACTATTTGATAACTCTATAAAATAGAGTTATTTAGTCTTATTATATGCATTGAAGTTAGCTAAGTCTTATAGATTTTTATTTAAATGTTAACTTTTATTTTTTTAAAATTAGTTTTATTTATTTTCTTTGTGCTTGAATTATATTAATTTAGCATTTTATAGGCCCAAAGCCTAAAGGAGTTTTTGAGGTTTAATAACATAATAAAGAAGCAAAGTGGACTTAGCCTGACAGCTTCCAAAATATACTATTTATATTACTTGCATGTGAAAATTTTCTTTCTAGAGTTTTGGCTAATTATAAGGCTTCTTAGGGTTAAAGATTTTAATAATTGATAGCTTTTAAACCCTAATTTTGTAAGTAAGAGAGTAGCCACCATAATATTCAAGAAGGAAGAAGGAAAGATAGATTTTGGAAAAGCTTGAAGATCGAAGATTAGACCAATCTTAGTTTTCTCTTTTCCTTTATGCTTTTTGTCTTTCTTTTAAGATTTATGATGATGAAAGTCTTTGGTTTCATGTTTTCTTTATTTATTACGAACTATATTTATTTTTCTAGGATTACAATGCAACTCAACATGTAGTTTGAATTACTTTATTATCATTTCTTGATTTTATGATTTTAAGTGTTTATTCAATCTTGCTTTTAATACTTCTAATTGATTGATCATTAGTTAGATTAATTTGGTAAACCTAATAAACTTTTAAAAGGAATTTTGTGTTTCGACCTAGATTTAAAGATATATGTTTCATGTTCATTCATTATGATGAATTAATTTGCATTTTAGATAGGAATATACAAGTATGTTGTATGTAAAAACTAGAGTCTAAGCTTAGTGTGCTTCTCTTTAATTGAATTTGCATAAGAATATAGCAAATTGGTTATGAGAGATATTTTTATCAAACCATCAGAAGATATTTATAAATAAATTAAAACTCTAGGTTAATAACTCATTGTCACTATCAAGTTAGGAGGGTAAAATAAATTCAAATGAAATGTTAAAAAAGGTTGCAATCATAAACTCCTCTCATTATTTAATTAACCTAGTTTGTTTTTCTTTGCTTTGCTATTTAGTTTATTTTTGTTTACTTTTAACTTACAATTTTTAATCAGTTGTTTGGATAGCATTAAGTTGTTTAAATTTTAGTATTTAACCTAAGTTGTTAAGTAATACACTTATTTATATTATATTAGTTTCTGTGGCTTGAAGAGATGGCATTCTACAATTATCAGTGGTCATCTGAGGAAATTGTACAAAGGAAAGCCAACAATGCTTTATCTACACAAGTGATGGCATTCTCTAAGAAGCTTAACAATTTGAATGCACTTGCTATCTAAAGCTTGTTCATAACTTATGAATTATATGAGGGAGAACACACTAGTGATTGGTGCTTAATCAGTATTGAATCAATGCAATGTGTTGGAAACTACAATATGTAGCAAAACAACCTTTGCACCAACACCTATTATTTAAATTGGAGTGATCACCCAAAATTTTCTTGGAACAACACTCATTGGCCTTTGTATTTAGCCAAGCCAATGTTTCATTAAGGTTTTCCACCACAAGCACAAACTCCTACCCTAGAACAAAAGCCATGATTAGAAGAGATGTTTATACAACTTATACAAAGCCAGCTGCTACTAATCAGACTCTAGCTGCATCTCTTAGGAATCTTAGACATTATAGGCCAACTTGCTAATGCCATTTGTAACTGCTCCAAGAAGCTTTAACATGTGACAATGAGACAAATCTTAGATAGGATAATGAAGAGCTAGAATTGCCAAACAAATAATTTGAAGAAGAAATTATGGGTGATAACCATGATGAATATATTCAAGAATAGAAGACACACTCCAACCTGCTATCATCCTTTCCTAACAAATTTGATGAGTATTATGCAGTAAATGTGGGGAATGTGCATCCAATAAGGTAGTCTTATAGAGTTATCCCATTAATCCATTTGAAACATCTTTAATTCCTTTTAGAAGAAGGATGTCCTACCCGTTATCATCTTTTCCAAACAAATTTAATGAGTATTGTGTAGTAAATGTAGGGAGAGTACATCTAACAAAATGGTCTTAGAGAGTTATATTATTAATCCACTTGAAGCATCTTTGATTCCTAATTATGACAAGGATGACATTGACTTTATTAGATGGTCAAAATTGTTAGATGTTTTACTATGTTCTTATAAATATTTTCTTCAGTTCAAACTATTAGAGTTTTTAGCTAATGCAACATCATCTTTCAAGCCTCCCATCATAAAACCACCTTGATTGGAGCTTAAGCCCTTATCTACACATTTAAAAAAATAATATAAGGCCACTAGAATGGTAGATATCTAACATAAAATGGCCTATGAAATTCAAAGTGAATGGGAAACATTTTAAACATTATTGTGAAGCAAATTCGAGCATCAAAGATCGTATACTAGTTTAGCCAAACCAAAATATTGTTAAAGCACTTAAGCCAATGACTACCAATGACTATAAACTAAGTGCTTCTTGAAAGGTAACCCAAGTTTTCAAAGTTTTTCTTCTTTTTCTATGCATCCCAGTAGCTTTGACAAGCATGATAAGGTTAAAGAGGATAAGTAGAACTTCTCCCATGTTTCCTTCATTGATAGGAGAGTTTTCTTATTCTTACTTTCTTTTAGTCATACATATTGAAGGCAATGTTTTTTAAGTTCCAGGGTGAGGTCTCTTTTTTTATGTCAAATTAGTCTAGGTTAGTTTACTTTTTATAAGTTCTTTGTTATGATTGTGATTTTAGAGTCTAGTGTTTTAGGAGTAGACTGTTCAAACTTGAGATGTTTTGAACTTAACTATAATGAGATCCTTATCAAATGATGAGAATTTTGTTATTGATTTTATCTTGATTCTTGGGAAAATACAAGTGTGATTTGAGTTTATGTTAAACTCTTTTATAAACTTCATTATTAGGATATGATTTTTAGTTTTTCAGCACTTTATCTCTTGATTGGATTTGCAATGTTTATTTGAAACCTATTTATACTAAATTATGAATATGTCTAAAAGCCTAGAATTTGTTTGATTCTCTTTTGAGATAAAATCCTAGACAACACTAAGTTGAGGAGATGATTTAAGATGTTTTTAAATCTTTTAAGCTTTCTAACTTACATATATGTTGATATCCTCGTATGATTTTTGTCTAAGCCAACATCTAAGGCATTAATGGTCACTATTTGAGGCATCATCAAGGTCATTCAAATAGGTATGAATCAGTACCTCATTATTTATAGGTAAGATGAAATGTTCAGAGCATCCAATGCATGTAAAATTCATACTTTAGCAAGTATGTATCGATACAGGGCCTCCACTTCATCAAAAATTCAAATTTTATAGGTTGTATCGATGCAAAATGTTAGTGTATCAATATATTGCTTCATGTATCAATACATTGGCTTATTGCATCGGTACAAGGCTTGGCAGTAGGTAAAATTTTGACTTTTGGCCAAAATGTATTGATACATAGGTGGTTATATCAATCCAAGCCTCAATGTATTGATACATTCTTCAATGTATCGATACATCTGGGCAAAATTTGTTCTACATATCAATAAAAAATGCATTGTATCGATACACATAGACAAAATGTTCAAGTACATAACATTTTCATCCTTGCACTATTACTTCAAAATTCAAATTGGACCACTTTTTTGGCACCAAAAATCATCCAAATTCATGTCAGGCCCCAACATTAGACTTATGGTTGGATCAACTAAATTTTTGAGGCCCAAATAACCATTGTTTAGGACATTTTCATAACTTAATTCAATTTATTAGAAGGTAATATTGATTTTTTTTCATGGCTTAGTTGTATAAAGTGTTTTTTGCTAGGCAAGCTAATGGAATTAATGGACAGTTACGCATAGTGCCTTGTCCATATTAGATGTGCATGCACCAAAACCCAAAATGCGTTACTTTTTTGCATTTTGTCTTCACTATTCACATGGCTATATAGGCTAACTTTGGCTAAGCTAAGGGAACACTTAGGCATTCACCTTTACTTTCACGCATTCTCTCAACACCCTTACTGGCCAACATCAACATCAATATCAAAACATCCTCACCATGCAGCTCTCTGTACCACCTCAAAAAAAAACCTCCAAAGCCTTATTTTAAGTTCTTTTTGCTGACTTTTCTTCTTGGTAACTCATAGCTAGTAAGTAAAAACTAGAAAAGGCAACATCTTTGTTAGGAATAAGCTTATTTTTTGGAAGGAAAACTATTGGAACTTTTGTTGAAGTATTTTCATCACTTATCTCTTTATGTTTATTCCTCTTTTCATATGCTACATCATGTTAGTGACCCCTTTCAAGTAATCTTGACCATTTAAAGGTTCCATGCTTTTTTTTATGTCTTATTCATGAGCTTGTAATTTTGTCATGCATTTATGCATAAAAATCATGTCTTTATACTGTTATGAAATTTCCATCATATATATGCATGCCATTAAAACATCTTCCTTGATGCTCATATCATGTTTTATGCCTCGATAAACATATTTTGGTAATCCATGCATTAACTTTACCTAAAAATCATGTCTTTATGTTGTCATAAAATTTTCAGCATGTATTGATATCATGAAAACACTTTCTTCCATGTCATATTATGTTTTATGCAATAATAAACATATTCTTATATGTTCATGCATCATCCATACCTTTTTTTCATTTTTAACATTTTTTAATAAAATAAAATATTGTAGATGTTGTAGCATGTTTTGATCATTTGGTGTATGTTTAAGTGTTTTACATGATTAAAGATGCATGCTTGATATCTTGTTCTTGTTGTAAAAAACTAGTTTTCAAAATCCCCAAGTTAGGTCTACATTAACCTCAATAAATAAGGATTAATATGGACTTTATGTTTTCTATAAATTATTCCTCTAATCTTAGGAAAAAAATCAAGTTTTCCACATATGGATTTAAGGTTAAATAAGGCTAAATGTTTAGGTGTTCAAAAATAAAATGTCTTCTTAACTTGTCTCAAATTACTTGTGTCTTCGTCTGGTGTATAAAGTCTTCTTGCTTGTGACATGGTTAATGGATAGTTTCATAATCCTAAACTATTGTGGGATTATGCAAATGAGCTTGTGAAGCCACCATCATTGACTTCCATTTTCATGAACATTTGAATATCCATAGTTTCTAGGAAACCCCAAAAAACCAAAAGGTTCATTGTTTTGTGCTGGTAGCATTGTAACCATGACTTTAAAAATCAATTTCAAATCGTAAACAATTTTCATGAATTTTTTTATTTTTTTATCTTAAAGGGCATCAAATTACTTTCCAGCACCACCTTATTTTCCCTCAAATCATTTCGGATAAGGGAGTTGTGATTTTTCAAACCTTTGTTGTTTAAAACCATGGAATAAACAATTTACATTCCATTCAGGCCATTTAGGCCCCATCAAATAACTTTTTTTTTGGATTTTTAAATTATTTTTCCTAAAAATTTTGTGAAATTTCCTTTCCATAAAGGTATCATTTTTTATTTAACAATTTTGAGTGAGCCATGTATGATTTTTCAAATTTCACTATACTTATCCCCTGTACCTATTGTCAATATCGAATTAGGCCTAACTTCAAAATTATTTCCTCCCAAAAATTAATTTTCTACGAATTTTGGAATATTTTTATATTAACCCTTATCTAGTCATCTTTACAATGCTTCATCATCCGACGCTCAAAACTTTTAGACTACTCGAAAATAAAATAAAAAATAGGGATAGTGTGATGTAGTCCCCTATTTCAAAATTTATCAAAATTAATTTTTTGAGATCACAACTTCACAGTGTTCGGATGCCGTTAAATGAGTTCAATCAACCCTATTGAGTCAAAATACGTATCAACCCCTTAAGCTCGAATTGAGGCACAAGCATTTTTTTTTCAATTTTACCATTCCTTTGGTCAATTTCTCATTTTTTAAATTCAAAAATTGCCAAGAATGTTATGGTGTTAAGAAATTATTAAACCTTCATCAATTTAAATTTTCCAATTCCATCTCTCAAAAAATTATCGTAATTTTCATCGTTGGGGAACTCTAACCCTATTTTTACTCCGAATCCTAATTATTTCTCTTTTGAATTTTTGTGAACCTTTTCAATCAAACTCAATTTTCATGCCTCAATCAATGAATGGATCCAAACGTGTTTAAAAAATTGTTAACTTGGTTATTTCTAGATAATCAATGACAATTAAGAGATATATTCTGATAGTCCCTCCCCTCTTTTAAGTGATTTATTTTATGCGATATTATCTTATTTATTTGCCTTACTAATATGTTTCTCTTTATGGTGTTCGCACTGTATTCATATTTTCATATCATTTTCAAAAATCACAAAGTCAATGTTTCATGCCAGTATCCCTTTAATGCTAGGCATGAAATATTCAATTTTTCAAAATTGAATATATGTTTCAAAATTGAATGCTGGCACGAAATATTCAGTTTTTCAACGTTTCATGCCGGTATCCCTTACTAATATGTTTCTCTTTATGGTGTTCACTCTGCATTCATATTTTCATAGAATTTTCAAAAATCACAAAGTCAATGTTTCATGCCGGTATCCTTTTAGTGTTAGGCACGAAATATTTAGTTTTTCAAAATTAAATTCGGAGATCATTTATGTCAAAAAATCTTTATATGTTTCACCTTTCTAGGTCGTATATAGGATTAAAATTTTCTTTAAAACTTAGATTTATTATTTCATTCAAATTCATTCATAAAAGAGGATTATATGAAAATATTGACAAGTTAAACCGAGGAAACCAAAGCCAAGTTAAGACACAGCTAGAAGGTACCAATTTCAAGCAATACTTCTCCATGTATAACTAACTCTTATACCCAACCAACGAATCTCTAGACCATGTAGACCTTATAATAAATTTTGTTTGAGTTTGATAACTCGCAACATCGATTTCAATAGGCATTTGATCATGCCTAACCTAAATGATCACTCGTGGCTCTAAGTGTTGGCCATTTTGCGATGGTTGCCCAAGATCAATTAGACAGGCAATTCATCTAACAATCCCCCTCTTGTGTTACAAAAAAAAAGGTCTAATCAATAGAACATTTCCTCATTCAAGAATTTTATCATTTCCCTCATATCATATTTAAGTCGTGCACATTTCCCGCTTTGAGAGATTCTTTTGAGGGCACGTTATGACACCTTAATGTACTCTTTTGAGCCTAATTAATATATATATATATATCTTTTTTCTTTTGATTGCACATTATATAGCAAGCCAAATAAGAAAAATTATTATCAACCTTTACTACATAAGCATTGTAGACAACTATTTTTATCTAGGCCTACAGAACCAATTTCCTGAGAATAATAGTCATCAAAATGCCAAAAACATGATAGGTTTTATTTTAATAAATTTGGCTTAGTTACTAAAGTATTGAAAGTATGGGCTAAATATGGTCTTTATATATTTAGGCCTTGGTCTTTAATTTTATTTAAGGGTGGCCCAAATTTAAAAAAAGGATAGGAAAATAGGGATATTTTATGGCTAAATTGATTTCATTGAGGGCAAAAGTACAAAAATGGTATTTTTGTTAATAGAGGAAGGGAGTACTATGGTTGGTCTATGAAATACTTGTTCCCAAATTGTAGGATCTTTGGCCAATAACAATATGAAAGTTCAACATTAGGATAATGTAACAAGATTGTACTAGGCAAAACTTCCCAAAATCCCCACCACTTCTCAAACTTGGCCAGCCATTAGAAAGGCCATCATCACCTATCTCCCCAGGAAGTCATGTTTTCATTTTTAAAACAATACAACACACACCAAAAAGAGAAGGTAGAAACTTTGAAAAAGAAAGAAAGCTATAGCAAAGTCATGAGAAAGAAAAAGAAAAAGGAAAAGCTCAAAAGCTTTGGTATAATTTCTTTCTCTATTTTTCCATTTTCTTTGTTTTGTTTGATGATTTCATCTTCTTATGTACATCATTTAACCTTTAGTTTATAAAATATGTGACATGCTCATATATCTCCATGCACTTTTTTTATTCCATGATTTCCATGTTTACGCTTGGTGTATGCTCATGTGTTTTCTTTGGCTAGTGATTTTCATGAAGCTTACTACATGTTTGATTCATTATCTATATAATTTATAATAAAAAAAGGTATTCTTTGGTATCCATGAAACATGTAGCCATAATTAATGTTCCTTGTGATTTCTCCATTTTTATGGCTTAATAAGTTCTTACATGCTTAATAAAAATGAATGTTGGTTGTAGAAACATGTTCGATAGTTTCCCCAATGTTGGATTCAACCATTTTGCTTCTTTACAAATGACTTTATCCTTATTTGTTTAATAATTCACTAATTTTTTGTCACAATGCTTACTAGGTATTTGTTTTGCAATAATATGGTGTGCTTAAGGTTATTACATGTTTATTAAAAAATTTGCTCGAATACTAAATTTGTGCTTTCACCATTCCCCAAGAATAGGCCATAGTTAGTTTAATAAATAAGCTAACTTTGGCTTCTAGTTTTTATAGTATTTTGACCATAAACTTATGGCATATCAAGCTTAATAATGCTTAAATTGATTGCTAGTTTGAGGCCATATTAATTGATTTTAAACCCTTTTATAATTGTTTTTGAGTTAGGATAAATATATCATTGGTATAAAGCCTCTTTTGAGATTTAATTGCATTAATTACAAAGTAATTAAGCACCAAGGGATTAGCGGCAAAACAGGTCATTGTCTAAGGTCTTAAAGTGGCAAAAGAATGCTCTTTATGTAGTACTTTGTAACCAATACATTGGCCCTGAGATAGGTTGTTGGTCTTCCATTTAGAGTCGTAAAGAAGGTATATGACCACCCTTTGCATACAAGAGTCAATTTCTGCATCAATGATGTAGTGCTCAAGCACCAAATGGATTGGCCTAAAGATAGGTTATTAATCCATGATCTAGGTTTTAAGATGACATACAACTGTCTTTTTACTTAGGAAAAACATATCGAGCAATGCATGCATTAATAAATTGATTGAGGAAATGGCATTCGTATGCTAACTTTCAAATTTCCAAGCCTTTTTAATCCAAAACTTTGGCAAGCAATGGACCATCATTCGTGGGTCATTAATTATCACTTTTGGACCCTACATATGCACATTTGAATTTCTAAAGAATTGACTCTAACTAGTAAGCGTAGGGTGCTATATATGTACACAAACTCATGAACTTTTGCTCCCTTATTTCTAGCCACAATCAGACTTATGACTACCCTATTCAAATAATATTCGATATTATGTATGAATTCCATAAATTCCATAATCTTTAGTTTAAAGATTATCAGGCCAACTTTCCAATGGCTATGGTTTTGTAAGGTTTTAAGGTCATAAAACCCCCAACGATCCCAACTATGTCATGTTGTCCCTTGTATCCCAGTGCAAATAGGTTAAATGATGTCCTACATTTATCCCATTAAATGATTTTTCCATATTTTTATAGATCTTTCCTTTGAATTATATTGCATTAGCTTTTTGACAGTATGTTATATGTAACTTTTCAAGTCTAAACAAATATGTAGTGATTTTTCTACTGTCATTACGCAGACCCTGTGTCCTATGGCCAAAATTGATTTCAAAAGATATTTTCACACAATAAATGAATTCGTGAGAATTTTTCATTATTTTTAAATAAATTCCTATCAAGCCAGCTTTCAATGGCATCTTATTTTCAATTAATAGAGTTCATCATCAAGAATAAATTTGGAAGCCAATTTGTAAAAGGTGTCCTTGTTTTTAGACATAGACAATATCCATCATTTTTTGTCGTCATTCTTTGAGGTATTCAAATACCTTGAAATAGACATTACATTCATCATTTTAGAATTAGAAGACATTAGAATGCCGAGTTGTAGCTCCATAGAGGCTCACTACAAGGCTTTTAATTTTCCAAAATTTGATTCAAACCAAAAATCCTTAAAAACTCCTTTCACCTTTTTTCTTATATGTCTAGAAAATGCTTTGCTTTAAAACAAATTGCCAATTTAATCAAACATCGATTATTTTATTTCCCAATCCATATTTTGAAAATTTCTCTGAAAAATGTTTTTCTCTTTCCCATTTTTTAGAGCTCATTTGGTTTTACATTAAAACTTTTATGCCTTAACTATAATTCAAGTTTTGATTGTCTCAAAATTTCACATGGTGATTTTCTTGAGCACTCGAAATAATTTAAGGTACATACACTCGATGCCTCTTTTTTATTTAGTTCATTTACTTTTTAGATTAATTCTTAATTGTATGATTTTATGGATTTATTTGATCTATAGTTTATGATTCAATTACTAATTAATGTGATTATGTATTTAAGTTCACTTTTATTAAAATAAGGCAATTTACTTCGATTAAGTTTTTTCTTCAAGTCCTTTGTCATACGAACAACTTGGGTTTCAAGAATCCTTTAATGCGAGAATACCCTTCTAAATATTGTCGTAAAAAAATTTTACGATTTCCATACGATTAGTACTATAAAGAAATTTTTTGGGGATTATGTCTAATATTGAATAACCCGAATCATGAAAATAAACTCAGGATAAATGTGGCTAGTAAGCGATTTTAGGGCATTGTAGGGATGCTAATCATACTCTATGCATAATCAACTCTCTAACCTTACTTTATTTTTCTCTAGTTTTTTGTATACTTTAAAATCAATTTTATAAAAATTATATAAAAATTTTCAAGGGATAGGTTTTAAAAGGTGTTCGATCATATCTAGCCCAAAAAGATTGGTGCTGACTTTAAATTTCTTGCTTTTTGTTATAGCAATACAAGAATAGTTAGATGAGTGATGCTCCAATGACCCTACCCCACTCTGAAACATACATGAAAAATTTTTGCCAAGTCTAATGCACCTAGATTCACAATTTGAGACATTATCATAGCTTGGCAACTTTATTATGGTCTTTTTTAGAGAGTCAGGCCTAAAACTAACAATATGTTATCCAAGTCTTGATTTTCATGTTTTTGATTGAAATTTAGCCATAATCCCCTCAGGCTTATTTCTACCGTTCATTTTATTATTTCTTTATTTACTAATGTTTTGCCTTGCTTCTTATTTGTTTATTTTTTTGGGATATTCAAATTTTTTGGGATAAAGACTAAGGTGTAAAAGCTTGTCTATTCCTCCACACACTGTACACATGCGTTTTGCATTACATAAGCTCTATACTAGAGCTCTGTCTTTTTAAATTGGGGTAAATTAGCAATGCCTTCGTGATGCTCCTTTGCATAGGCTAGTGAAACACCTTTTGAGTGTGAATTACCTATGCTTTCGTGATGCTCCTCCATATAGGCTAGGAAAATGTACCAACCTAAATTCAACCCTTTCCACTAGAGGTCAACATGGGCAAGGATCTAGGTGCTAGGCTAGGGAAATGTACCAACCTAAAGTTAACCCTTTCCACTATAGGTCAACATGGGCAAGGATCTAGGTGCTTTGCTAGTCCTTTTTAGACAATCAACAAGGAACAATTTGGGAACCTTGCTAGATTAACCAAAACCACATATAGTTAACCGTAAAGGCCAACCTAGGTAGAGCTACACCAAACCTCTACTAAAGTTTTCCTAAAATCTAGGAACACATGGAGGGATACCACTTACCTTTTACAACTAGTTTTAAATGTATGTGTCGCATTTAGGTCACAATGTGCAAATGTGGTTGCTTTCTATAATAACTTTTGTTTTGCCCTATATGCGTAATGATGCCTCGCTAAACATCAAAAGCTACTAGGCAAGTTGTTATCCTATTTGATTGACGGTAAACCTTTTGTAATCAAGAAGGTTCACAATGAATTAACATTATGTTCCTTGCCTATAGTTTGTTTTTTGCCAAAAAGACTCTACAACACAGTAATAAATGTAAAAATGGCTAGGGTAAGCCATTATGCTGTTGATTAATGGTAAATTTTTTGTTATAAATAGGACCTTATTAAACAAACATCAATGCTAGCAATAGTTGTATTCTTTCACCCGAGGCATCATAATGTCTTAAAATAAGTTTCTTGGTTCAATAATTGTATTATATATGATTTTTATGTTTTCATGGATTACATCAGCATTATGAATCATATTCGAGGATAGTTGGTAAAGGTATAATATCCAACCAAACAAATTTTTGTTATGGAAGGGCAACTTACATTGATTATTAAGAAGCATATATGGCACGAAAAAAAGCCAAGCAAGCACAACGAAGATAGGACTATTTGAACACAGGGTATATTTGCCTATTTCGAATCAGGTGGAGATGGGCTTTCAACAAAATGGCCTTCGAGACTTGGTAGTAATATGGAATCAATGGGATGCCAATTAGAAAAAAGCTTTCACTAAAAGGTTTAGGGATGTAGCACTTATACTTTTAGAAAAAATGAATAAATACTTCATGCCATAGCTCACAGTTAGAATCGTAAGTATAGATGCTTCAGTTTCAACCAAAGTGACCTAGTTCCAAACATGAAGGAGTACCAAACATATGCATAAGGTAATCCAATTTTGATAGGATGTACGTCAAATAACCAAGCCTCACTTTTTCTAAATTAAGTTAATCAAGATCACTAGGGTAAATTCACATTGGATTAAAAGCCAAATAGTCAAGACGGAACAGAGTGAGTGTTTCCTGTGGAAAGATATTTGACTTGCAATTCAGAACCATTTTGATTAGGGAGAGGCCATCAAAATCTTAGCATTGCAATATATGGTTTGGTCATTTTCCAAAAGATCCTAAGACATATTGAATTAGTGATTGTACAGATTTTTTAGAAGTTGGATCATGGAGTTAATCGTACTCCAGCAATATTGGCTAAGATAATTAAATCTTTGAACTTAAGTAAAAAAGAAGGAACAAGGAAGATTTGTCGAATGTGCCCAACTCCTTGGATTCATAACCATTTTTAGACAAAGAAGAACAAAGAGTTTAAGACATATATAAATATTTTTGCATCTATTGCTAAGTTTATAAAAAGTGAGTAGCCTAGTGATCTTACCAAGGCAAAGTGGGTAGTGTTGCAACATGACCAAAGTGCGAAATTCCAAATGCACCAGACTTAAAAAGATGGGTGAACCCATCATTCCTACATATACATATATCATCATTATTCATTTTAGGAACCAGGTCGTTGAGATGAATCGCTCATTCGACTTAAACCTAAATAGTTATTACAAAACAACCATTTATCTTAGAGTCGCCACCAATCTATTTCAGCTAGGTAAGATTGTCACCAATTAAAGTTCATATTTTGAAGGTCGTAAAACCCTCAAAAACAAACTTTGAGGTCTACGATAATACTAGAGAATATGTGAAATGGTTTGAGAGTTAGTTATAATCCCAATCTTCTTCTGTTCCTAGATTTATGATTTTAATAGGCTCATCGTGGGTGAGATTTGTTTCTCTTTCTGTTCAATTAACTTTAATAGATCTGGTGGCACATGACTTTCCTTAGAATCCCTTTCAAACTCAACCTCGCTGGCGCAGATCAGTGGCTCAAAATCGATTTTTAGAACCTCAGCAAGAATATTCATATCATTTTCATCTAGGTACTTAAAAATATGGAAAAAAATAATATAGGCAAAAAAAAAAGAATAGAAAGGTCAAAAGTTAACACAAAATTGAAAATGGGACATAAGAGATGAAATGCATCATGCTTAGTCATTTTTATTAATAATAATTAATTAAAGAACGTCCATACAAAAAAAATCCTATAATACTTTTAGGCAAAAGCATGTAATACTTTAAATGAGATCCAAATAGTATAGGGATTTTAGCTTTAGTCCAAACTGTCAGAATAAATCCTAGAGGGCTTGACTAGTCTTACAGTCTGTTATCGATGTTCTTGGTTAATCAATTGCATTGATAAGAAATCTCTGAATGCCTTAGTATGATCATAACGGTATCAAAGCTAGTACGTTTTCCTTGATTGGGATTGATGCATCCTCTTGGACGAAAACTTTCTTGTATTGGTGAAAATGCCATGGGTTCCAATCCTAAATTTTAACCCAACAGACAAACTATTCTCTTTTCACAAGCTTTGTTTTCTTTGCTGTTGTGTATTAGGTTTGAACCCAAACCTTTCTTATCGATCTTGTTGCTTTCTATGCATGGGGTCTCTATTTAGAGAGTTAGGCCTAAAACTAGCTATATGTTATCTAAGACTGGATTTTCATGTTTTTGATTGAAATTTAGCTATAATCCCCAAATGCATATTTTTACCGTTCATCTTATGATTTCTTTGTTTACTAATGTTTTGCCTTGCTTCTTATTAATTCATTTTTGTTAGGGGTATTCAGATTTTTTTAGGATAAAGAATAAGGTCTAATCTTCCACACAAATTGTACATGTGCATTTTGGATTAAATGAGCTCTATATTCAAGCTTTATCTTTTTAAGCGGGGGTTAATTAGCTATGCCTTCATGATGCTCCTCTATATGGGTTAGGGAAATGCACCCACCTAAATTGAACCCTTTCCATTAGAGGCTTGTGATAGGCAAGGATCTAGGTGCTTTGCTAGTCCTTTTCGAATGATCAGTAAGGAATGATTTGGAGACCTTGTTAGAATTAACCAAAGCCACATATAGTCAACCATAAGGGCCAACCTAAGTAGAGCTATTCTGAACCTCCACTAAAGTTTTCCTAAAATATAGGAACAAACGGAGGGATACCACTTACCTTTTACTGTTTTAAAATGTATGTGTTGCATTTGGGTCAAAATGTACTAATGTGGTTGTTGTTGCAACGTGGCCTGGATACGAATCCTAACCAAGCCCGACTTAAATAGCCTTTGCTCCTAAATTTATTAAATTTATTACTATTTTATATTCTCTTATTTTTATAGGCCATATTATTATTCACATCTTTTTATTTTTGGGGACTGGATGGTCAAGATAAATCGCTCACTCAACTTAACCTTAAATAGTCCTTACGAAATGACTATTTATTTGGAGTCGCCACCAATCTATTTGGGTTAGGTGAGACTGGTCACCTACCGGAGTTTGTATTTCGAGGTTTATAAAACCCTAAAATACAAACTTCAAGGCCAACGATCATACTAGAGATCATATAAAAGGGTCCGAGAGTCGGTTACAATCACAAGTAAGGATCAACCCTCTCGTGATACCCGAAAATCGATACCTTATTAATTACCTGTTAACTTGAATTTTAATTTTTATTCGGTTTCAACATATGGCATTTAATTATAGATTCCCGAAATAATAATTTTTTAAGATGGATTTATTATTCCATATTAGGAAGATAGGGTTTTCAAAATTTTGGAAGTCAAAATCTCTTTTGTACTCCATCAGAAGACCAATGGAACTTGAAAGCTTTTTATCATTCTCCTTTGTATCCCAACGAAAAACCAAAGGAACACAAAAGATTTTAAAATTAAAAATATCTTTTGCCCCCCGGTGGATGGCTAGAGGAATGCGAAAGTTTTTATTGCTATTTTTTTTTAATTTATAAAAATCCCAACTTTCATTTTGAAAAGGATATCTCAAAATTAAAATAATCCGTATAACCTCTCTCTTATTTTGGGAGAAATTCTATGTATTATTTTAACTCAGAGACATTGCCTTAATTTTCTTTTTAGAAAATTTATATTTTATTGAAAATATTATAAAACTTCCTAAAACTGAATAACAATCTAAAATGACGCGCCTATTCCTATTGTGTTCCTTAGACACGAAAATATCCTTGTAATCACGTAAGACTTGGTTCTAGCAAAATTACTAAAATGCCCATAGGGTATACCTTCGACGTGAAAGAATCCCGGTCCCCTTAATGGACACTAAAATTGTAAAAATTGGATGAACCTATCCTAAATGTGCACTTTTGGCATACAAGCATCCCTGTTACTACCTAGGACTCAATTTTATAAAAATTATCAAAATGCCCCTAGGATATACTTTCAACATAAAAAGTATCCCGATACCCGAATGGACACTAAAAAGGCCTTAAAAGACTAAATGAATCATAAACATTAACCTTTGACATAAAAGCATCCGGTGAGAAAAATTATGAAAATGCCCTAGGTATACCTTCGACATGGAAGTGTCTAGGTACCCCTTAATGGACACTGAAATGATAAAAACTAGATGAACCTATCCTAAATGTGCACCATTGGCATAAAAGCATCCTGGTTACTATCTAGTACTCGATTTTAGAAAAATTACCAAAATATCCTTAGGGTATGCCTTCAACATGAAAAGTATCCTCGTACCCCTGATGGACACTAAATGATAAAAACTGGATGAACCTATCCTAAATGTTCACCTTTAGAATAAAAGTATCTCGGTTACTATCTAGGAGTTGATTTTAAAAAAAATACTAAAATATCCCTAGGGTGTACCTTTGATATAAAAAGTATCTTGGTACCCTAATAGACACTAAAAAGACCTTACAAGGCTAAATGAATCCTAAACTTTCACCATTGGCATAAAAGCATCCAGGTGAATAAATTACAAAAATGCCCATAGGTATGACTTCAACATTAAAATATCTTGGTACCCCTTAATGGACACTAAAATGATAAAAACTGGATGAACCTATCCTAATCTGCACATTTGGCATAAAAGCATCCCGGTTACTAACTAAGACTCGATTTTAAAAAAATTACCAAAATGCCTTTAAAGTACACCTTCGACATGAAAAGTATCACGGTACCCTATTTGGCACTAAAAAGACCTTAAAAGGCTAAATGAATCCTAAAATTCACGTTTGGCATAAAAACAACTTGATAAGAAAAATTACAAAAATGCCCCTAGATATACCTTCAACATAAAAGTATCCCGATACCTCTTAATGGAACTAAATTGATAAAAACTGGATGAACCTCTCTTAAATGTGCACCTTTGGCATAAAAGTATCCCGATTACTATCTAGGACTAGATTTTAGAAAAATTATCAAAATACCCTTATGGTATACCTTCGACATGAAAAATATCCCGGTACCCTTGATGGACACTAAAATGATAAAAACTGGATGAACATATCCTAAATGTTCACCTTTGGCATAAATGTATCTCTGTTACTATCTAGGACTTGATTTTAAAAAAATTACCAAAATACCACTAGGGTATGCCTTCGACATGAAAAGTGTCTCGGTACCCTAATGGACACCAAGAAGACCTTAAAAGGCTAAATGAATCTTAAACATTCACCTTTGGCATAAAAGCATTAGGGTGAGGAAAATTATGAAAATACCCCTAGGTATACCTGACATGAAAGTATCCTAGTACCCCTAATGGACACTAAAATGATAAAAACTCGACGAACCTATCCTAAATGTGCACATTTGGCATAAAATCATCTCGGTTACTATCTAGGACTCAAAATTAAAAAATTACCAAAATACCCTTAAGGTATACCTTCGACATGAAAAGTATCTCGGTACCCCTGATGGACACTAAAATGATAAAAACTAGATGAACCTATCCTAAATGTTCACCTTTGGCATAAAAGTATCTCGGTTACTATTTAGGACTTAATTTTAAAAAAATTACCAAAATACTCCTAGGGTATACCTTTGACATGAAAAGTATCTTGGTACCCTAATGGACACTAAGAAGACCTTAAAAGGCTAAATGAATCCTAAACATTCACCTTTGGTATAAAAGCATCCGGATGAGGAAAATTAAGAAAATACCCCTAGGTATACTTGACATGAAAGTATCCTCGTACCCTTAATGGACACTAAAATGATAAAAACTGGATGAACCTATCCGAAATGTGCACGTTTGGCATAAAAGCATCTCGGTTACTATCTAGGACTCGATTTTAAAAAAATTACCAAAATACCCCTACAGTATACCTTCAACATGAAAAGTATCCTGTACCCTTGATGGACACTAAAATGATAAAAACTGGATGAACCTATCCTAAATGTTCACATTTGGTATAAAAGTATCTCGGTTGCTATCTAGGACTTAATTTTAAAAAAATTACCAAAATACCTCTAGTGTATACCTTCGATATGAAAAGTATCTCGGTACCTTAATGGACACTAAAAAGACCTTACAAGACTAAATGAATCCTAAACTTTTACCATTGGCATATAAACATCCAGGTGAAGAAATTACAAAAATGCCCATAGGTATGACATCAACATTAAAATATCCCGGTACCCCCTAATGGACACTAAAATGATAAAAACTGGATGAACCTATCCTAAATCTGCACCTTTGGCATAAAAGCATCCCGGTTACTATCTAAGACTCGATTTAAAAAAATTACCAAAATACCCTTAGGGTATATCTTCGACATGAAAAGTATCACGATACCCTAATGGACACTAAAAAGACTTTAAAAGGCTAAATGAATCCTAAAAATTCACGTTTGGCATAAAAACAACTCGATAAAAAAATTACAAAAATGCCACTAGGTATACCTTCGGCATAAAAGTATCCCGATACCCCTTAATGGAACTAAAATGATAAAAACTGGATGAACCTATCCTAAATGTGCACCTTTGGCATAAAATCATCCTGGTTGCTATCTAGGTCTCGATTTTAAGAAAATTACCAAAATACCTTGAGGGTATACCTTCGATATTAAATATCCTGATACCTTAATGGACACCAAAATAATGAAAAGTAGATGAATTTAGTCTAAATGGAAAAACTAAAAGTTTAAGTTTGACTTGAAATGCCAAATTTGCAACCAAGCCTCTAAATTTTTGAAAATTACATTTTGTATCCTTCGGAGGACCAAACAAATACGAAAAATTTTCAAAATTAAATATCCCTACGAAGGCCATAGAAATAATAGAAATCGTTAAAACTGATGAAATGTACGTTTTGCTCCCTAAATATGAAAATTTGCTATTTAGTCCCTACACTTTTTTAAATTTTCATTTTAGTCCCTACATAATAAAGTAACCTAAAAATCATTAAAAAAAATCATTTGAAATTATGCTTGAAAATGCAGCCTATATATCAACAAAGATTCGGCCAAATACCTTGCCCAAGTTTTTTTTTACAATTTACAAAGTAACCCCTAAACGTTGTAAAATTACATTTTGACCTTTATATGGTAAAGTACCACAAAATATAATTTCCATATTTTTCAATTTAGTCCCTAAACTTTTTAATATTTATAAAATGACCCTTAAAATATTAGAAATGCCTAAAAATTTTTTACAAATACACAAATCAGAAATCTCATGGCCTAAAAAGCTCTCAACCAAGCCAAAAATGTCCAAGAAACTTTTATAAATTTTGTAATTTAGTCTCTATGTTTACTAATATTGCAAAATAATCTAAAAATCATGAAATCAAAATAAAAATAAGCACAAAATGATCATGAACAATTCCAATCAGAT